>CAJHQQ010004171.1:0-31913 GCA_905132885.1 Moricandia moricandioides
GCGAGTGCTTTAATCAATTTTTGAACGTATAAACCAAACTTTAAAATAGTTAATTAAAAAAATTGTTTAGGGCCAATTTATCACCTAAACGGACAAATAGGCCAAAATTTTAGAATACTTCCAAAAGAAAAAAGCTATCTTAATTTGATCTAATACAATTAGAAAAATAATAAGTTAATTACCTAAATAGTGCAACATGGAAAATATATAAATAATCTTATTTCTGAATAATTATATTTTTATCCTACAACTCATGATCAAGATGTAACCATTATGTTTAAATATAATTCAGAATATTCAATGCGTTGATGTAGATATAATTGTTTATGTAGTACAATGAGAAACTCTAGATTTTTTAAATATGACAATATATGATTGACATGAAGTGGAGACTAAAATGAAGATTAAAATGGTTTAAATGAAAATTTATGTTTTGGTTCGTTTTCAAATATCTAAGATTTTAGCGACTTTCTCTCTTTTAGACATGAAAAATCTAGTTGTTTTTAATTAGTTATTTCTTCAAGAAAGTCGCTATGTATTTTATCTTATTTCATTCACGTTTTTGATTTGTTTTATAACTGATTAAGAAAACTAACAATGAATATGATTTAGATTCGTTTGTCAAACCACCATCTAGACCATCTAAGAACCAATTGCATATGTGGTAGCTAAGACCAAAGTTATAGCTGCAAAACCAAAATCTATAGTCACTTCATAATCTAAATTTAAAATTATCATTAATGTGTGTAGAACAACTGTATCGACATGCAACAAGATGGATTTTTGTTTGACCAACGGTCTTGGTATATCAACACAGATTATTTTATGAAAAAAATTAACACTTTTTGAGTTCTTAATTTCACTCTAGGCCACTTATTTATACTAGAGCACTTTTCTTTAAAAAATATTTGAATCTTAACTATAACATTGATTAACTAAACACTTTCCTAAGTCTACTTTTTTCTCTCGTTTTTTTTTTCTTAAACAAATCTCTCGGATCTCAAGCATGCGTTGCAAAATCATCTTCCTCGACCTTCTATATCTCCCTCTTGGTGTAAGCTTGAACCATTATGAGCTTCAATCGTCGTCACTCATCTAAAAAATCTGGTGATTTATTCCAGCGATAATTATGATGGATTCACTACGAAAATACTACTTATTTGGACCACCAGATGGGCTCATCCTCGAAAATCTTTACCATCGCGGTTCATCATCAAGTCACGGCTGTGCTCAGATATAGCCGGTGTGACCTCAGCTCCAACCATGACAACATGTCTTGAAGCTCCGGAGTAGTCTCTTCTCGCCGTCGTGGCCATCTTCAGATCGAGAAGCTCGAGAGCTCCTCTAATGGTGGATTTTTAATAATTTTTCACAATGTATCCTCATAACTTTTGGCTTTTTATAAATTGGCCTCAAATTTTACATTTTGAGAAACATCCTTTGAAATCAGCCTAGACTTTTGATATAGCTTATTTATTACCAATTTCAGACCATATTATAAGCTCTATTTAGGGTCTATTATGTGTGTCTAGACTATATTTTAAAGTCTATACATGTCTAGACACGTTTTGGAGATATATGAAGATACTTGGAGCTTTTGGAGCATTTAGAGGAGAATAATCTGTAGCTGATCATTGTGAGAGGCAAAGTACAAGGCTGTCGTCGATCAACGACACAACCTTGGCGTCGACCGACGTTACATGACCAAGATTGATCGATGTTGCACATCTGCCATCGATCGATGTTGCACATCTGCCATCGATCGATGTTGCACTTCTGTCATCGATCGATGACCAATTCACAAACAGACGATTTCAAGCTCAAGTTAGAGATATGACACAAGATTACAAGATTAACCTTGGACGAGTGCGCGGTGTGCTGTGATGGAGTGTTGGGTGTTAGTAATTGTGCTTTGTTGTGTGCATCAGCACTCTATCATAGTTCTACGATTTATTTGGGGATATTTGTATTGGAACCCTAGTATTTTATCTATGCATTATAGTCAGATTATTATTCTTACTTTGATTATGTCTGAGTAGTTATCAACTAGGTTTAGGGTTTATTAATGATATTGATGGATTAGCCAAGCAATATAATTGTTAGGGTTATTATTAGATCTATCTATAGAATTGTGTTTATTGCTTGTGTTTTAGAGTAGCTAACTAGAACCCTGATAATAGGATAGTTAGGCGTAAGCGAGAGCATGGTCTACTACCGAAATTAATCATGTTGAGCTAGGTTTCTAGAAACAAATGAGAGTTGATTTAGTTAATCTAGTGAAGTTATCGAACTAGGTCATAAAGCTTAACTCAAGAAACCATCGATCGACGCAAGATCATTGCCATCGATCGACTGTCATTTCTTGTCAACAAGCAAGAGCTGAGACATTGGACTTAGTCAATAGATTAGACTCACATCGAGAGCTTGTCGTCTTTTACATTAGATATTGAGTTCTATGATTAATACCTTTAGCTTATATCCTCTATAATCCACTTGTCTGAAATCCTAGATCTAGCATATTTACATTTACATTTAGTTAGTTTATTAGCATATTTTCACATTCACATTATTAGCATACTTTCATATTTACATTACTAGCATATTTCCAGATTGCATCTACACCTTCTAAGAAAGAATATTTCCTTAAACCAATTACTTGTTACCAAATAAATATAATCACATATCTTAGTCTTTAGAAATAAGAGATTTATTGTGTGCCATTGTTCTCTGTGGATTTGATCCATAAGTACTACACATGATCTCTTTTGGCAACAATATTGTTTTGGATGTTAGGATTAAGGGTTAATTTGATAGTTAATTACTTAAGATATTTATACCCTGCTAGAACAGTAAACACCGTGCATGTCAAATTTGGCACCGTTTCCGGAGAACATTGATCGCCATTAGATTTAATTTTCTAGGATCTAGTCTAGGTTTGTTGCTTTCAAGTTACATATTTTTATTTTTCTTTGTTTTCAGGTGTATGCAAAAGAGTATCAGGAGCAACAAAGGACAAAATTTACTATTCTCAGACCCACAACAACTCAAGCGTACGATCCGCAAAGAAAGATGACAAGCATCGAGCGACGGCACCTACGTAGCGTCGACTAACACTTGTTTACGGACAACATCGATCGAGATCAGAACTCTAGCATCGATCGAAATTGATCACTTAGCATTGATCGACAACATCTCATACGCAGGATCGACGACAGCAGATGAGTTCAGATGGTTGCGCCTATAATAGTGGTTCAGAACGAGAATGAAGACTTGCATGACCTCAATGATCATATGCGTAATGCAACAGGTCAAAAGATAGACAATCAGGGGCCTGTAATCCCTGATACAGAAGCAGAAGCAGGAGCAGATGCTGCATTAGCTCGACCTGAAGCTAATACCCAAGCTGCCAGAAACATGGAGTTTTCAAGACCAATCAGAACACCATGGATCAAATTTATGTTTGACAAGGTACTGGAGGGTAACAGAAGATGAATGTGGATTTCAATGACATGTTAGATTTTATATACCTCCACCTAAACACAAAAATCGAAGATCTCGACATCCGTATGGAAAATTTGGAAAATCAGGTGACTCAGGAGAGTGAAACCCTTACGAGATATGAGGTTATGGTCAAGGAGAAGGAAGAAGCAGGACTTAAACATCACGTCAATGCTATAATTGATGATGATTTCTAAGTAGAAGTCAAGAGAGAGAGGCCTTGATACATGGAAGCCTATCCAAACATTATTTGCTTGGTTTGGGATTTGGTATACACTGGATTGGATTTCTTCTGCAATTCTGGAAGGTTAAAGTTTATGTGCTTCTGATTCCCCTCTTTCTCCCCTTCAGATTAAAAAAGGAGTCGAACATGATTTGGTGGCTACAACCATTGAAGCTTGATTCATATGATCATAGAAAGAGATAAAAGTCAAAAAGAAGTGAACATGATCTGGTGGCAAAAACCATTAGGGCTTGATTCATGGAAGCTTATCCAAATATCTCAGTCAATTAAAAAAATGAAATGATACCCTCAAAAGCAGAGATACATTGATTGAGAAGAATTGAGAAGAGATAGAGGAAAGGAATCAGAGAAGGCTACATGTGTGTTCAGATACTTTCAGATGTAAGAGTCCATATATCCTTTGATCGATACTCCCTAGGTAAAGCCTGAACTTTTATTTTATGCAAAGAAATGAACTCAGTAGAGGGGCAAGTCAGACTAGTATTCGCTAAGTTGTTGGTATAATGGAATTGGTTGCTATACTAGGATATGATATATAAAGTTTCTCTGTTATTGACTTGATAGGATGTGGATGCAATAGAGTAAGGTGACAATTATACTTAGATATTAGGTGAGCCTTCGCTTTTCAAAACTTCTTTCGCAGGTTTGTTTGCTTGAGTACAAACAAAAATTTAAGTCTAGGAGAGTTGATATAGCCTATTTATTACCAATTTTAGGTGTGTTGTGCTGGAGTGTTGGGTGCTAGTAATTGTGCTTTGTTGTGTGCACCAACACTCCATCATAATTCTAGGATTTATTTGGGGAGATTTTTTTTGGAACCCCAGTGTTTTATCTATGCATTATGTTCAGATTATTATTCTTACTTTGATTATGTCTAAGTAGTTATCAATTAGGTTTATGTTTTATTAATGGTATTGATGGATTAGCCAAACAATAGAATTGTTAGGATTATTATTAGATCTATCAATACAATTGTGTTTATTGCTTGTGTTATAGAGTAGTTAATTAGAACCTTGATAATAGGATAGTTAGGCGCAAGCGAGAGCATGGTCTACTACCGGAATTAATCATGTTGAGCTAGGTTGCTAGAAACAAACGATAGCTGATTTAGTTAATCTAGTGAACTTATCGAATTAAGTCATAAATCTTGACTCAAGAAACCATCGATCGACGCATGATCATTGTCATCGATCGACGGTCATTTCGTGTCAACAAGCGAGAGCTGAAACATTGGACTTAGTCAATAGATTAGAGTCGCAGCGAGAGCTGGTCATCTTTTACATTAGATATCGAGTTCTATGATTAATACATTTAGCTTCTATCTTCTATAATCCACTTTCCTGAATACCTATATCTAGCATATTTACATTTACATTTAATTAGTTTATTAGTATATTTTCATATTTACATTATTAACATATTTCCATATTTACATTGCTAGCATATTGCATCTACACCTTCTGATAAGGAATATTTCCTTAAACTAATTATTTGTTACCAATATAAATATAATCACCTAGCTTAGTCTTTAGAAATAAGAAACATCATATGCATTGCACAAGTCAATGTACCAATGGACCGATGTACATGTGATTTTATGTGAGAGATTATACACATTGACAATGAAATATGTGTACACAATGATAATATTTGACTGTTTAAGTATTGAAACTTGCAAACATATGTAGCATATCTACAGATAACCAAGTTAACTTGTGTCTATCTGAATTTACATATGGATATGGTCAATAAATTTATGTACATAGTGTACATATACAAATTAATGTATCACAACCATAACAAAGTTTAAAAATATGTTTTACGCAGTTTGTCAATAAAATTTAAAAGTTTTTGTACTCTATTCAGTTTAATATCATTAGAAAATAATATTTATAACAATAGTCAAATAGAAATGAAGCCGTTTAATTAGTGGTTAGAAAAAGATATGACAAGGAAAATCAAACGGTAACAGATGTATATTGTAGGGGTTAGATTGCTTAATTACAAGTTTTTGGGAAATTAGAAAGGATGTGTTTGTATATTTGATTGCTTAGGCCAAATTGAGAATAACCTAAAAGTTAAAGGATCAAACATAATGGTTAATGGATTTTCTGCAGAAAATGCGCAACTTACTCCTGTTTTACGGCTTGGAGGTGGTGCAACTGCTGGAATCATAGCCATGTCTGCTACATACCCGATGGATATGGTTCGTGGAAGGCTACTGTCCAGGTAACTGTTCGTGGATTCTTTTAAGTTTCCGGTAAAATTTTAAATTTAAAAAAATATAAGTTAGATAATCGGATAAAACTTTAGGTATTTTTTCATGTATTTGGATCAGATTTTGGGTAAATTTCAGATTCTTTCAGGTATTTAAATATTTTCATTTATTTTTGGGCCAATTTTTTTAAATAACTATTTTTAAGTTTTTGTAACAAAAATAAATCTCAAGAAAAAAATGACCGAATAGCCTTTTTTATTTTGAAATTTTTAATATTGATTAAAAAAAAATCAATACCCATAACTGTGATACAATTGTGTATTTCACCATTTAATAAAATCTATTTTGGTTATTTTTTTTAAAACTATTTTTGTGACAAAAACTTTTTAGGATTATCATAGGGTATTTTTTTATTTTTATGTTTTGAGTATTTTTTTCGGGTCGGGCCAAACAAGACCCGAACATTACTCAATTCGGAACCGAATCCAATCCAATCCAATAAATTCGAATTACTCAATTGGATCCAACTATCTACGATCCGAATCCGACATGATCCGAACTGAATCCAAACCGACAAATTCGAACTACTCTATTGAATCTAATTATCTAAGAATGGAAAGACCTGGATCGGACAAGACCCGGCCTCAACCTAACCTGAGGAGCCGAATGCTCATGCCTGCTCCGGCGCAGGTCTGACCCGTTGAAAACCGCATGAAACCGATTCCGCGGCAAGGTGGATCAAACGGTTGCCATTTCTAGTGTGCATCATCCTCTTCTATGTTTCCTCACCTAGACTAGACAGAGAAAAGGATGCGACAAAAGAGTCCCATTATACGATGGTGGGTCATATTTTAATTGGGCCTTAAACTCACAGAATGCGAGCATCCTACACCACTGAGTTGGATTTCTAAAGATAAGAGCATAAACCAATAAGACCACCAGGAACATCCACGTGTCTCTATACGGAATCTTGTCTAGTAGAAAGCGCAGCTGAAGAAGAAGAAAAGTAGTGTAATAGGCAGCAGAAGAAGATTAGATTATCTTGTTTGCTTCGATGGCGATGACAGTAGCAGCTTCGTCCTACGTGGAAGTGATAATTCCACGTTTCACCACCGTCTCCGCGCGGTGCTCCGCCGTCCCTTACCTTCCTCCTCGCTCTTTTGGTCGATCCTCTTTCACTGTTCCGCTCAAGCTAGTTTCAGGTTCGGTACAGTGGTTTCATGAATCTAAACCAAAACCAAAACCAAAACCAAAATTCCCCTGTTTATAATTCGATTTCATGAATCTAAACCAACAGCATTGGATTCTTCGGTTTAAATCGCAGGAAATGGTTTGCAGAAGATGAGAGCTTCTTCATCAGAAGAGACCTCAACATCCATCGACACCAACGAACTCTTCACAGACTTGAAGGAAAAGGTAAGAAGCCATTGCTTGAACTGAGTTAAATTGGCTATGTGTTTGGTTTTGATATTGTGTTATGGGTCAGTGGGATGGTCTTGAGAACAAGTCGACTGTAATAATATATGGAGGAGGAGCCATTGTTGCAGTTTGGTTATCTTCCATTGTTGTTGGTGCCATCAACTCTGTTCCTCTGGTATCTAAACAATCTTTAACCTTTTTTAAAATATCTGAGAAAGTGTAATTGGTTTGGCTCTAATGATGCTTTTGTTTTGAGTGTAGCTTCCTAAGGTTATGGAACTTGTCGGTCTTGGTTACACAGGATGGTTCGTCTACAGATACCTTCTTTTCAAGGTACCAAAACTGCTAGTAACTTTATAAAATCTGTAAAGGCATCAATGATCTGACGTAAATCAAAAATGTATCTGTTCATCTTTCTTTCAGTCAAGCAGAAAGGAATTGGCTGAGGATATTGATTCCTTGAAGAAGAAGATCGCAGGGACCGAATAGATTCTTTATACGAACAAATAATTATAAGCCAGCTTTCTTTCTGGGGTTTTTCTTGTAATGTGGTTATTATACAACTAGGTGACTCTAAAATAATCAAATTATAATTAATAAATTCGTCGTTTTCATTTGTTGATCAATATGTATGAAAAGTCAATATAATATTATGTTAAAATAAAATTATGGTGTTGTTTAATATGTGAATTTATATATAACAATTTAGATAGGTTCAATTTTTCTTTTTCGATATATTAGATTATGTATAATTTCAACTAAGTCATAATTTATTGAAAAATAACATTAGACATAAAAAAAAATTTGTCACAAAAATAATATTTAAATAAAAAATAACCATAATATATTATATTAAAGGATGTAAATTTATATTATATCCATTGTGTTAACTAATATAAACTTGGAGTTTAGAATTATGGGTGGGTATTGGAGCTCTGGTTTAAAATTATATATATATATATATATATATATTGAATTTTTCAAATTTAAAAAAAAATATTAAATTTTTCAAATTAAAAAAGTCTATTTTGTTATTTTTTTTGAAGTATATTTTTGTGACAAAAACTAAAAAAAGAACTATTTAAGAGATTTTTCCAAATTTATTTTGGTTTTAAATATATTAAAATAATATTATTTAATTATAGAGTGTTTTGCAAAATGACTCAAAATTTTAACTCAAATGCAAAACTAACCTACTATTTTTTTGGAACTTTTATTTGCTTTATTCACCCTAAATTTCTGAGTTATTCACAAAAATGCCATTGCTTTTTTTTTTTAAAATAAGTCTTTTACTCTATCATCCTTATCTTCACTAAATATTTACAATATTGCCATTGCCATCAATCCCCTAACTACCATGAACAACCAATTTGAAGGTTTTAATGACAAAAAAACGATTTTTTCTCTTACTATCTCATTTGTTGTGCATCCAAACCACATGACTTTCACTTTCCTTAAAAAATCATTCAAAAAACCCAAGATTTTTATTCCAAACTTTGTAATGTTCATAGAGTTACGGAATAGTAGCTTGAGTATTGAAGTTTTGTGTGCTTGGAGAAGCCTAAGCAAGTCATCCGACGGTCCAAGGTATGAAATCGATATTGTTTTTCAGATCTGTTCGCAAAGAAGACTTCTAGAGAAGTCTTCTGGTCAATGCATAGATTAGTTTTGCAATTGACCTTTTGCGTGTTTTGACTAGAAGACTTCCCCAGCAGTCTTCTAACTTTCCTTTGATTACAAAAAACAAACAAGCAAAACCGAGAAGACTTCCCTAGCAGTCTTCTCGGATAAACAGGTTGGTTTTGCAATTGATCGAAATTTGTTAGAAATTTGACTTATGTAGAAGACTTCTCTAGAAGTCTTCCGGCGGAAGACTTCTAGAGAAGTCTTCTTTTTTATAACATAAAGTCTTCTCAGCGTCGCCAGAAGTCTGCCTGGGTTACTTTTGCAATTGAGAATTAATAGCAAAACATTAAATATTAATAAGAAGACTTCTCTAGACGTCTTCTCAAGTTTTATTTCGGGTTTCTGTTCAAACATTTAGTAACGAGAGAAGACTTCTTATGAGATCTTCCGTCGGAAGACATCTAAAGAAATCTTCTCAATAATATTTAATGCTTTGCTATTAATTCTCAATTGCAAAAGTAACACATGCAGACTTCTGGCGACGCTGAGAAGACTTCATGTTATAAAAAAGAAGACTTCCCTAGAAGTTTCGGAAGACTTCTAGAGAAGTCTTCTACAGAAGTCAAATTTCTGACAACGATCGGTCAATTGCAAAATCAACCTGTTTATCCGAGAAGACTTCTAGAGAAGTCTTCTCTAGGGATTTCAAGAATTTTTCAAAATCAAAAGTAAGCCAATATTTACAAAGGAAGACTTCTCAATATGTCTTCTACAGAGTAGACTTCTAGAGAGTCTTCCTTCGTAAATTTACAATTGCAAAAGTGATATAAACGGAAGACTTCTTTAGAAGTCTTCTCTGGGGATGACTTCTTTAGAAGTTTTCTTCAGGGTAGAATTCTTAAGAAGTCTTCTACGTCAATCTTTATTAAACTTCAATTTTCTCAAAACTCAAAACGAATTTTTAATATTTTCTTGTTAATTAATGTGTATTGGGGCTCCTGACTGAAATTCATAACTAAAATGATGATAATTATGAGGTTACAAACTTTTTATGTTTATTAATGTTCCTAGCTAAACGTAGAAGACTTCTTAAGAAGTCTTTCGTGAGAAGACTTACGGAAGACTTACGGAAGACTTCTTAAGTCTTCCGTAAGTCTTCTGTAAGTCTTCTTGCGGAAGACTTCTTAAGAAGTCTTCTCAGTTTTTTTTTAATATGATGTTGTGTGTTTGCTAATGTGTTTTAATATGATTTTTTCAGATGATGCTTCAGTTACCTGTTGTTTACGGAGAATGATTGATGAAAGATAATTCTTGGGATTTTGTGGTTGATAATGTCAAAGGAGCGAGAATGTTCTTTTTGAGTGATGGTTCTACATATGATGAACTTGTTGAAATGGCTGTAGAAGATTTTAGCCTGGATAACAACGCTGAGGTTGTGGATTTAACTTACTTGTTACCAGACGCACTAATGCAACAAATAGCTCCTGATACTCCTTCTATTCATGTTACAAGTGATAGACAAGTTCAGAACTTGATCAAGACTTCCTTGAAGTCTTCTACTACATTATATGTTAGAAGACATCCCGAGAAGTCTTCTGGAAGTCTTTCGAAAACCTAAATCAATTAACTAACCAAAAAACACTTCCTTAAACATAAAATAAACTTAGAAAGTGTTTAAAATCATCTTATTAGAAGATCACTAACACATATTCGTCAAATTCAAAAAAAAGAAGTTAAGAAGATAGATTTCAAAATCTATGCCTAAAACTACCTACAATACTATCACATATGTTACTAAACTCTAAACCAATGAATACCGTGACTCATTCTACATTAATTCATCTAGGTTGAAAACAATTCAATTTTAGTTGATATAAATTTACATTATTTACAAATGTTTGTGGTTACATGATTTCTATTTTTCCTCTATATAAATATTTTTTTTATGAATTTTATAAATTATATTTAGGATTTATTGTTTGAGAAGACTTCCAGAGAAGTCTTCTGGAGAATACGTACATGGAAGTCTTCTCAGAGAAGACTTTCGGAAGACTACTGGACGACTCACGGAAGACTTCCGGAAGACTTTGCCATTAGGCGGAAATTTGAATTTCACTGAAATTCAAGCGGTAAAATTGTAGAGTCTTCCGTGAAGACTTCCATGAAGTCTTCTACTGCATTATATGTTAGAAGACATCCCGAGAAGTCTTCTGGAAATCTTCTGAAACCCTAAATCAATTAACTAACCAAAAATACTTCCTTAAACATAAAATAAACTTAGAAAGTGTTTAAAATCATCTTATTAGAGGATCACTAACACATATTCGTCAAATTCAAAAAAAAAGTTAAGAAGATAGATTTCAAAATCTACGCCTAAAACTACATACAATACTATCACATATGTTACTAAACCCTAAACCATGAATACCATGACTCATTCTACATTAATTCATCTAGGTTGAAAACAATTCAATTTTAGTTGATATAAATTTACATTATTTAAAAATGTTTGTGGTTACATGATTTCTATTTTTCCTCTATATAAATATTTTTTAATGAATTTTATAAATTATTTTTAGGATTTAGTGTTTGAGAAGACTTCTAGAGAAGTCTTCCGGAGAATACGTACATGGAAGTCTTCTCTAGAAGACTTTCGGAAGACTACTGGACGACTCACGGAAGACGTACGGAAGACTTCTTAGAGAAGACTTCTAGACGTACGGAAGACTTCTTAGAGAAGTCTTCCGTAGGAGACTTACAGGGAAGTCTTCTCGGAGAAGACTTCTTCTCACGCGAAAATGTTATTTTGGTAAAATTGAATACAGTTTTTTTTGTTTGCTCACAAGGAGTTTATTGTATTTTCACTAGCATTTTGGGTTACTTTTGCATTTGATTGAATTTGGGGTACACTTTTGCATTTGAAATCAAGTTTTAAGTCATTTTTAGCAATTTCCCCTTAATTATATTTAATTTAATTCATCATATTACTTTGTAAATAGGTGGAAGTAGAAAAATAAAAATTAAGTGTTAATTTAGTTAGAATTGCACTAACCAATATAACTATTGATATTCTAAAGTCATACACATATCCAAATATTTATAAATTAATAAATTATGAAAAAAATGATTAACTTTTTTTTTTCTGTTTTCATGGGTTAATAAAATTTAAGAAGGCCTATAATTTATGTATTTAAAAAATTAATGATATTTTAACTTAGTTTGACATACAATTTTAGGTATAAGAATTTAGACCAGTTTGATTATTTACTTTAACACATTTAATTACAGAAAAAATAACTAAATTGAAGTAACTGATTTTCTTGGTTCTAATTATGCTAAAATGTGAATAATTTTGTTATCTTAATTTTCTGTGGTTATTCATCTTACATTTGTAAGTATTATATAAATTTTTATATAATTTGTATATGGTGTCGAAAAATAACAATATAATAAGAAAAAATGGTTATCATAATTTAAAATTAAATAATTAGTAACTTTTATTTTGAAAAATAGTAAATGTTTTCAATCCACAAATATTTTGTGCATATAAATTTCAAAATTACTAATGAAATAATATATAAATAAATAATATATATGTTTATGTATCACTGATTATATATGTATATATATATATATATATATATATATATATATATATATATTAAAAACAGAATCGACAATATTTTGAAAATTAATTAATTTTTAAGCTAATGCTTATTAATTCAGTATACATATATTAAAGATTTTGAAAACTATAAGGTAAGAATTGTTCATAAACTATTTTCCGAATAGCTTTAGAAAGATATATAGATATTTGCCATTTTTTTATTATTTTTTTAAAAATAATTAATAAAATAGAAATTTTGATAATGACAGTTAAATTTTAAGTTTGATTCATTAAGGTTATCAACGTAATTGACCATCGTGAGAATTAGCGTAAACGTGACACATATATAATTTCAACTAAGTCATAATTTATTTTGGTTTTAAATATATTAAAATAGATTATTTTAATTATATTTAGTTTAAGTCATCATATTAATTTCTAAATATATTTTATAACAATCTTTATTATTTAATATATTTTTTTTAGGAGGAAGTAGAAAAATAAAAAAACTAAGTGTTAGTTTAGTTAGAATTGCACTAACCAATATAATTAGTGATATTCTACAAAGTCATACACATATCTAAATATTTATAAATGAATAAATTAAAAAAATGATTCATGTTTTGCTTTCACTGATTTATTAAATTTTAGAAGGCCTATAATTTATGTCTTTAAAAACTAAATATAAGTTTTAATTATATTCTTAACTTAGTTTGAAATATAATTTTAGGTATAAGAATTCAGACAAGTTTAATTATTTACTTCAACACATATTTAATTACAACAATTTAAATAGAGTTAAAGACCAAAATAGATCAAAAAAAAAATTTGTCCCAAAAATAGACTTTATTAAAGGAAGTAAATATATATTTTTACCCTTGGGTTAACTAATCTAAACTTAAAGTTTAGAGTTATGGGGTCAGATTTTTGGAGTTTAGGTTTAAAAATTCAAAAAATAAAAAAATATTAAAATTTTCAAAATAAAAAAGATCCATTTTGGTCATTTTTCTCTCAAAGTCTATTTTTGTGACAAAAACTTCAAAAATGGCTATTTGAGAGATTTGTCCATTTAAATATTTGAAGTAACTGGTTTCTTGTTTCTAATTATGCTAAACTGTGAATAATTTTGTTTTCTACATTTTATTTGGTTATTCATCTTATGTTTGTAAGTATTTTATAAATCTTTATATAAATTTTATATGATATCTTAAACTAACAATATAAGAAAAATAAATAAAAATTTATTCTCCTAATTTAAAAATAAATAATTAGTAACTTTTATTTTCAAAAAAAATAGTAAATGTTTTCAGTCCGCAAATATTTTGTAAATCTAAATCTCATAATTACTAAGGAAATAACATACAAAAGAAATGATATATATGTTTATGTATCACTGATTATATATATATATATATATATATATATATATAAATTGACAATATTTTGAAAATTAATTAACTTTTAAACCAATGTTTATTAATCCAGTATACATATATTACAGATTTTGAAACCTATAAGGTAAGGTATTAGTGTAGATCTGATGAATGATATGTTGTGGATGGAAAGAGAGAGATCACCACATTTAGGTCATATACAAATATTCAAATCCATTGGAAAACCTTTTGATTTATAAATATTAATTAAAATTTGAGAAAATTATACCTAGAATCACATTCTCTCTTTTCAATTACACCTAGAGTAACATGTCACTTGAGACATACTTTGTGGTTGTGGTTTGTATATTTTATCCTCAACTAAACTGTCACTATCTTACCTTTTTCTCTTGACTAAATGGCAGCAAAATAATATTTTTTTAAAAAAAATTACCATCGAAATTGTAAATCACTTGGTCTTCCTTTTTCTTAACTCAAACATCACTTTACCAAATCCTCACACATTACCAACCCTAATCATGTGTGAGTAAGACAATAGCAATTGTGGGTGAAGAAAAAAAAATGGTAAGATGATGGGGACATGATGGAATCCAAAATCCCCGAAGCAAAGCTTTTTGGTTCTTCCTCTTGAAAATATATTAATGAGTTTTGATTGAAAATTCACCACCTTAGCCATGAACAACTTGAAATTTTTAATTTTAAAATTTCTTTGTATCTATATTTCATAGATTGTATTCATATATACCAAAGATCCATCCATCCATCAATTTTTTGTTCACCAAGAATCTCATAGTTATGAACTTGTTGAGAAGCTCTGAAGCCGTCGTCACCAAAGATATGGGTTGGGCGAATGAGCTCCATCTTCACCAGAGCTATGGTTGTGCGGCTGATACCCAAACCCATCTTCTTCCCACAGATCTAGCGATTCGTTATCACCAGCTAAGACCCATCGTCACCGGCTCGTCCTCAGTATGCGGTCATTTTCACCATCACACCATGATCTCCTCTCGCGGCGGGTGTACTCCCATGTAACACAAAGTCACAAACCCCGCGGATAAACTGTTGAGAAGCTTCAGACCCGTCGTCTCTTCGATACAAGACCTCCACCACAATGTGCTTGATCCGAGATCGCTCTTCTGGTCAGCCTGGAGAAGACATCTCTTTGTGTCCTCGGTTCACAGGATCTTCAGCTTTTGATTTTTCCATACCTATTTAATTCAATTTTCCATCCAAGATTATGTCGTTCATGTTTCTGTTGTCCATAATTCTTCCATCCATGAATTTGTTGTCCGCAATTCTCTTTCTTGTCAATACCTCTTTATCGTTAACCCACTTTAAAGGAATCGAAATTAAACATGATATTTTTCAAGAAACTTAAGGTTCATTTTATAATGAACTTGGTTTGTTATCAGAGAGCACATCATAAGATAAACAAGTTCTTTCAACAATTTATGAGTTTTCACAATTCATGTGCTAGAAAAGGTAACAAGTTCTTAAGTCATTGTTTGTTTGTTAATTTGATGGCTTGGTTCCATGGTTATATTAAACTGGAATTTGTTGCTAAATTTTTATTTGTCATATATGTTTGGTGGCATTAGGTGTGTTTGCATCCACACTATATGCTTAACGAACCTCATTCACAAACTATTTTTTAACACAAAACATAGCCCAATCTAGAACAAACATCCAACAAATACATATCCAACATCTACTTATTAATGTAAACGTAAAACAACCACCCATGAGACCCACTCTTCCATCACACATATTTCATCCACGTTTTTGTCGTTCATAAATATCTAGAGATTATAAATTTTACCAATATATATACTCCCTCTGTTTTTTATATTTGACGTTTTAGAGAAAAATTTTTGTTCCAAATTATTTGACGTTTTCAATTTTCTATGTAAATTTTTTAGTAGCTAATGTTAGATGATCAATGATGTTATAGCTTCTATTTTATTACTGGTTAAATTGTTGTTAGGTAAACAATTAATGATGAAAAATGATAAAAAAATAAATATTTCTTAATCTATGTGCAGAATCTTAAAACGTCAAATATAAAAAAAAAACAGAGGGAGTATATATTATGGATATAAAAAAAGTAGAAGAGAAAATGTCATAATTATTTTACACATAAATAGTTTTTTATATATTAGAATTTGCAATAATATCTAATAAAATATGTTGAGGATACAAAAATATTTTTTTAACAAAACAACATTTAATTTTAATATATCAACTGTTAGATTTATTGCGCTGGATGTCAATTAATAACTCATAATTAAACAAAACCATCCAAAACTAGTTACCTTCTTTAAAACTTTCTTACGATGGCACATAAGCTGTTTCACCTCCACAATGGTAAAATTGTCATAAAATATTCTCCAAAAGAATAAGTGTGCTCCATAATTAAGAAGTGGCTATGAAAGTAAAAATGAGAAAAGTGACATACCATGTAATTCACTTTTAAAGTTAACATGTTAGATTTAAAAATCAATAATTTTTATTTTGATTATTAGAATGCATGAACCAACAACTTTTTCTTAGTCACAAAAGCTGCATCATTGTGGAACCTACAGTGTATCTTTTGTTTATTTTTTTGTCAGCAATAGTGTATCTTTTATTACAAACATAATGTCAGATATATAACACCTCTTATTTGTAAGAACAATAATAGGAACTTGTAATCAAACTACATCTTACTGCATTTTCACATCTTCTATTACAAAGACAAATAGTAAACACAAAACCTTATGAAATGGTTGAATCATCTAAAGGGTCTTGGAGGTTTCTCTAACACAGCAGAGAAGAAAACTTCCTTATCATCTTTATCTCTCTTAGGCACCACAACCCACTTATGTCTCCTATACCTCAATGCCTTAAACGCTTCCGTGTAATCACTCAAATCCTCCTTCAGACAAAAGAAACCATCGATCCACAACAACCCACCTGGTCTTAAAACCCTGTCCCAATCAAACAGCACGAAGTCCAGAAGTATCAGATCGATCCATCCATCAAGAAACCTCGTTGTGTGAATCATATCAAGGGTGCTGTCGAAGAAGGGTAACCGTTGGTTCACGGTTAAGTACAATGGGACTAAGCCACGCAGAGAGATCATCTCGTTGAATGGAGCTCCTAGGTTGATTGTTGCTGTTACAATGGTGACGTTACTTTCTCTCATCCTCGCTGCAAAAGTCCCCGTGCCAACGCTGAAGTCCAACCCTATTCTAATCTCTCCCGGTTTGATCTCCAGCACTTCCTGTATCGAGAAATCAGATGTCTGGTTTGTCTCTGGATCGAGTTCTCCGCGGTTGACCCACCTCGGAGACTCGTGATGCGTGAGGTTGAAGCAATCAGTGCATTTGAAGAACCCTTTTCTCGCTGTTGTGTTACTTGCGAGACAAGTAAAGTTCTTGCATTTATACTGTCCCCATCTCACGTTCCGGTTATCAGGAAGCTTCCACAAAGACTCATTGATCGGGAACGGTTTGTAATATAGCTGCGGTGCACGTGAGAAGCACCGTCTTCTAGGTAAAGGATCACATCCGTGAATCATAAGCTTCTGAGCTAATCTCCAGTCATCGTTGCAGATCTCCCCCACGTCGTAGTCCATATACTCTTCTAGATCGTTCTTCATGGCAAAGCAAGCGTGCCCTATCGAAGTGAACGTTCCGTTAGCTCCCATGAAGTTCTGCTTTCCAAGCCTGTTGGGTTTGATCTTTATGTACTTCTTGATCTCTTCCCTCATGAAATGCTCGCCAGGGTCACCATTCCTCTGCTTCAACGGATGATCCACTTCTTCCAAAGAAGGCAACTCCTGATGAACTGACTGGACCAGTGAAAGAACATCAGCAAGGAAGGCTACATGCCTAAACATGGATCCTGAAGCTGATGAGTTAGCTTCTAAAGCCTTGAGATCATCCATTTCTTGGTGGATTTTAAAGATGGCCGATTCTATTGTCTTTCTCATTTGGCTTCCGAGGATATAGTTGTCGCCTTCAAAGCTTCCATGGTTGGTACAGAACCGATCAGATAACCTTAGTGGTGTGATGTAATTGAACTTAGCCAGGGTAGCTACTGAGATGAGAAATGCCAAACCAGCCAAGACATAGATGGGTCTGTTGACGCCACTGAAAGCTCTAATCTTGGATAATACATTCGTCTTCACCATCCTTCAAGCTCTGTACAACACACAAACCCAAAAACTGGTTCTTGAACAACATTCCAAGATTTTATACTCAAATCTGGTTGAAGAGGTATGGACTTTAACGTCATCTTTATGTTATCTTGACGTTTACCTAGGGATTAGTGGAATTATATTAATTTAGTCCTTGGGAGATTATATAATGTCAACATACTTCAACCACAAGCGTAAAATGCACATGGAGACTTGTGAAGTTTGTAGGAAGTCCCACAAAACCCTAGAAAAGTTGCAATATCTAAGGAGGAAATTAATAAACTAAAAGGGAGAACTTAGAAGCAAGTAATGAGAAAGCCGGTTCCGATGGATCCCAAGCACTTAAATCAGAGTATCAAGATAATATTAATTAACATCTAGTCAACTAGTTCAAAGTTCTCTATTTTTAAACAGACTATTAACTATCAAACATGAATCTACATACCAATTTATAAATAACTATTTTATGAATTCCACCAATTCTTAAAAGGACAAATCTCTCAAATAGACCTTTTTAATATTTTTGTCACAAAAATAACACTAAAAAAAATGACCAAAATAGACTTTTTTTTTTATTTTAAAAATTTTAATATTTTTATTTAATTATAAACCTCACCTCCAAAACCCAACCCCATAACTCTAAAGCCTAAGTTTAGATTAATTAACCCAAGTAGTATAAATATATATTTACACTCTTTAATAAAGTCTATTTTAGTTATTTTTTTCTTTAAGTGCTATTTTCGGGACAAAAACTTTTTTATGTCTATTTTAGTCTTTATCTCTTCTTTTAAAATGCACTTTACGAATTCCACCAACTTATTTTTTAATTTCTTTTGATTAAATATAATATGTCACCACAAGTAATACATATTGAATTTATGCATAATTATACAAAACCTTATTTGATGTCACGTAGAGAAATACAATATTTATAGTATTTTCGCTTTATACTATGATAGTACAATAAGAAATAAAACCTATCTTATTAAAACATAATCATAACTTTGGACCTAAACTTTCTTTTGTAAGTTTTTAAATTAAATACACTTTGCACTTTTATATTTAAACTTGCCTTAAATCACTAATAGTCTTTTCTTTATACTACTATCAATACTTCCAAAAGATAATATAATTAATTTTGTGTTCAAACAATATAAAATATTAAATCTCATCTTTTTAATCATTTTTAACATTTTCTTTCAAATTATTTTGATAAATTAAACAACTGCATCAACAATACAAATAATTTATGAAAACAACGAAAATAAATAGAACTTTTTCAAGTTTATAAAAACAACGAAAGTAAATTGAATTAACGGATTATTTTATTTATATTTCATAAATAATGGTGCATCATTTATTTAAGTAACATAATAATTCAGTAATAACCATTACATAAACTATACATATAAAACATTATGCTTTGAAAATAACTACATTGTACAATAAATCTAATAACAAAAATATTATGAAACTGTTCACAATAGAAGAATGCTTAACATTACTTGTAAACAACAAATTTAAACTGATTATAATATGAACCAAATTATTAGCAAGATAATTTTTTTAAAAAAAATTAATAAATTTAATTAAGCTATATATAGAGTAATATGATCAAAAAATAATTAGAGTTCTTAATTATTATATATATTTGTACTTTCATAAAGTGTGGTTTAATGATTTTCTTGTCAAAAAATTGAAATTAACTATTTAAAGTAATTTTGTTGTTTTACTTGTAAAAATTTAAATTAATTTAATTATTTAAATAATTATTTTTTGCAAAATCAAATTTAATTTTCAAATATTTGGAGTTTTTTTTATGTTTTTACTTAATTTTTAATATTTAAAGTAATTAGAAGTTTTATTTCATTTAATTAATCAAGGGTTAATTCTGTGATTATGAAAAATATTATACTATTGGAACAAACTAAGGTTGGTTTTATACTAGAACGACAATGGTGTTGAATTTTTTTTCTATTTTGACAAATTTCCCATAGAATTATAGTAGAAAAGCTTTATCTAAATATTTTTAAATTAAAGAAAGTATATCTAAAAGTTAATTAAAGATATATTGGTATTAGATTAAAAAAATATTTAGTCCCTAAATTAAAATTATCTCTTTAGAGATGCTTTGATTTACTCTTACCATCTGAAAAATTAAAATTAAATTAAAAACAATTCTGATTTAGCTTGGAAAGTATTATTAATAATTAAATATATATTAAATTAGGGACTAAATATTTAGGGACTAAATATTTTTTAGGGACTAAATATTTTTTAGGGACTAAATATTTTTTTTAATTCTCAAATTAAAATACAAACAACCAAATTTTATTTTATTTTATTATTTAAACAAAATATTTAACAAATATTACAGTTATATAATTATTTTAACCATTTTCAAATATTTAAAATATAGTCTAATTTCATAAACTGACTAATAATTAATAAGTAAATATTTTTACGATTTCAGTTTCTTTTACAATTTTTTCCTTCTAACATATAAAAAAGGGTTAAACATATAAATTGTAATTTTTATTATAAAGTAAAAAAACAGCTAATAGTTTTGTCAGATGAGGTGGAATGACAAATGATAACCATAAAGTTATTCAAATGACAAATAAATTATAGTATTTATGATAAAATTTAATAGTGATATGAACAAACAATATCATATAGAAATAAGAAACACGCTTATTCTTTAATTTAAGCCATATCAAAAACACAAGCACATCCATATTTCTAGCAGTTTACTTAAAGTGGAATATATTAAACAAAAAATAATATTATGAAGAAAATAAATCTTTTATTTATTAGTCTTGGAGCATTAGAACATGTTTTGGTAGCCACATGTCATCACTACGATGATTCTTTGAATCCTTAGAAAATATATTAGGTCATCTAAACATATATTACATTTTTATTAAACTAACTATAAAATTAAATAGTAGTGTATAAGATAATATTGTCTATTCTTTATTTAAATAAAAGCTACAAAATTAACTAATATAGTTAACAAATATACAACAATTAATGATTTTGAATAATAAAAAATTGATAACAATTTTGTATCCTCTATTATTTTTGCATAATTTTATATTCTTACAAAAAAATTAAACAATCACATTAAGCATATAATTAAAAAATTATATTTTTTCTTATATGCTTTATTTTGATTTTTTAAACAATTATAAATTACTCAGACTGTTAAAATCTATATTAATTTTTTTGTGATTAATGATTTAAATTTTATGTTATAACAAGATAAATATTATCATAAAATCATATAAATATGAAATATCATTTAATATATCTTATTATATATATATATATATATATATATATAATATCTTTTAAATTAAAATACATAGCATATATAAATACATAAACATGTTAATTTTAAAATTTTCATTGAGTAGGAAGCCTCAATTAATAAATATTCATATTAATAAAAATATATTTTTTTACAAAATATTAAAAATATTTATAAAATCATATGAGTAAGAAACCTAAACTAATAAATATTCATAATAAAATATACTATGTATCTAAATCAATATAATTTAATTTTAAATGATACAATATAAAATAAATAAATGATTATTTTGATTTTTTACCAATAAAAATTATTGTAAAGAAAAAGAAGAATTTTTTATATATGTTAATACTCTAATTTAATTATATACGTAATGGTTACTCGCTTCTCAATTATTCAATATATTTATTATTACATAATACGTAAATGATCACTAAATAAATAAAAATATCTATAAATAATTTGTATACATCATTAATATTCATTCCGCGGAAGCGCGGATCTCAAATGTTATTTGATCATGTCATTTTAAAAATACAGTCTTTATATCAAAATGAGATAGTGAATTATAACATCTAGATAATATCATTGAAGTCCAATATAAATTAAATAGATTTTAAAAAATAAAATATCAACGAACATGACCATAATTGTCAACTTTATATTGACGGTTTTTTAGTATACGTTTGGAGACTTATGACATAATTGTTGAACGATCAAAGTTATTATTTAAAAATTATTAATATATAAATTTTAGTCTGTGTATGCGTCAGGTAATCACCTAGTATTAATATAACTAAAGTGCATAACTTGCGCTTAGTGCGAAAACCCCTAAAATTAAAATAAAGAGTATTTTATACATAAATTAAAAGCATATTATATGCTATCTAGTTTTATCTTTGCCAAAAATATGTAGTGTGAGCGTGTGAGGCTAAGTGAATAAGAGCATGATTAATTTAAGAACTGATTCTTAGCTTTGTTAGTTAAAAGTTAAGAAACAATTTCTTGTATTCTGATAAGAACTTCATCTTAAGAACCTCGAATTAATCATGGTCTAAGACGCAAATTTTCTGGACCGACCATCTCTCGAGACTTGAGCGTCTCTCTCATCCACCGTCATTCACACTAGTTTTTAGGGGAAATCGGCTGATTCCTACGTCAACAGGGGCCAATGGTCCCGGTCAGTACATAAACACGTTACATGTGCGAAAACATACATAAACTAGTACACAATTCAATTTCAATACATGAACTTTCAAAATTTGGTTTTAACATACATTAACCTAATTTCTATTAGTCAAACGTTAAGTTGTTGTTAACAGGTAACATGAAGTCGGTCAATTCCTACATCAACAGTGACCAACGATCACGATCAATACATAAACACGTTACCTATGCGAAAATATACATCAACTAATACAAAATTTAAATTCAATACATGAACTCCTGAAATCTGGTTTTAATATACATTGATCTAATTTTCAATAGTCAAATATTACCGAATATAAAATGTATGTCACATGTTGATTAAAGAAGGTTTTTATTGTATTATATGGTAATTAAACTGTATTACGTGGTAATTAACTCAAAAAAGAAATCATTTAGGCCAAACGATTTCGTCTTCGTGTAACTCATTAGTTAGCTTTTCTCTTTACTTTTTTTGACCTTTTTAGCACAAAAAAAACATAGCATAGAGAAGACAACAAATGACAAAATTGAACAGAGATAAACGAGAATGGACAAGGTAGACATTTTTTGTTTCTCTATTTTTGATTTTGTACTATGTTGTCTTTTATGTGTTAGGTTTTTTTTGTCGAAAAATTCAAAGACCAAAAAGTGAAATAAAAAACTAACTAATGAGTTACACAAAAACAAAATCATTTCTCCCAAATTATTTATTTTTCTTAGTCATTTACCACATAATACATTTTAATTTACCACATAATACAATAAAAAAAAACTTACTTAATCAACACGTGACATGTAATTTTTATTCGGTAATACTAGATTAGTGAAAATTAAGTTAATATATGTTAAAACCAGATTTCTGAAGTTCATGTATTAAATTTAAATTTTATATTAGTCATGTGCATTGTAATACACAGAAGGATTAATCGTCAGTGTTGTATTGATAAATGTGGGCCTGAATAACAGCCCAAGGCTCAACCCAGACTAAAAATAACTCGTTGAGGTGAAAGCAGCACAACGGGAATCGTTTTGCCCATACCTTACCCAAAATATGTCATGTGCCATGTTTAGCATTTAATGAAACTTAAACCTTTTCTTCCAAACTTGTTAATCATAAAAAATATCACCTATTAAATATAGAGTGATAGTGTCAGGCTCTTTTAATGGTAAGGTTAGGTTAATTAAACTGTTATACTAATTATTTCTAAGGTTTTAGTTTCAAATCTCTATTTCTTTACTATGCTTTTCAAATCCAAAATAGTACTTCCTCCATTTCACAATAAACATTTTAAAACGATATACAATGGTTTACGACGTTTTCTGTGATTATTTTAAGTTATTACCAGTAATAACAATGTTTGCAGGTTCGTATCAGGCAGACCCTAAATATAAAGTGATAATCTTAGGTTCTTTTAATGATAAGGTTAACTTAGTTAAACTACAGATATAAATGTATTAACTTCTAAACTAATAATTTTATAAAGTTATAGTTTCTAATCTCCATTTCCCTACTATACTTTTTAAAACCCCAAAATATTACTCAACAACCGAATAAATTAAATATTTTATTACCCTTCAAATAATAATTGGTTTTCGGTTTTACTCTATATTTAATATTTTATTTATTTGAAGAAGGGACAAATTATATATATCCTAGTCAAAACTACAATTAAATAAGAAAAAATTGGAAAAAAAGGGACACTCTCAACTTTTGTTTGGCCATTTAGGATTTTTCATATTTTGGGTTATTTTGGACAAGTTTTACCCTTCTATGATGGGAAAAATAGTAAACTAAATTTTAAAAATAGAAAAAAATATGAAAGCTATTGGAAACACAAGTATGACTACTTATATGTTTAAAATTCTTTTAAAAAAATATTGGAACTATATTTTATTTTATGTCATAGCGGTGGATAGAATACGCATTCTGGCCATCTACGAGTTCTAGAAAGTATATACTAGGTATTATACACAGATATATCCAGAGTATATAACGCAAACAAAACTTTCTTATGTATTCTAACTTAGCTAGAATGTGTGAGGTTATATTCTAGTAAGATATCATTAATCTACAATCGGCTTGATTACAATTAATAGCCATTACTCTACGATATAGCTTTTATTATTTATGTTTCATAACTTGTACTGCATTTTACCTTATGTTACACATGAGGAAGAATAAACTTACTACCCACTCTACATTGTTCTGCTTGACGTAGAAATCATATTCTACCCGAATCTACGAAAATATGGCAACTTCCATATTTCGGTTATGGTGTTTCCTAAATCTACACTAAATCTACCCTAAATCTCTCAAAGTATATTCTCTCCCACTTTTTTTCTCCTCACACGATCTTTCTCTCTTTCATTCGTTGCAACTCTCTCTTCTTCATCGAAATAACTATATTTTCTCTCTATCAATACAACATGGTTCTAATCTATCTTAAATGTGGTGTATGGATGTGTAGTTGCAGTGATCAGTGGAGTTTCGTGGTAGACAAAGAAAGGCGTGGTCGAATGGTAACATTAGAAACTAATACTTTGTTGGAGGAGCTCAAGGTCACGGTGTGTGAAGATTATGGGGTGGACCATGATGTCGTTAATGTCGAGTTCAGTTATGAGATGGTGAATCAAAGAGGAAATCCTCCCATTGTTATCAGTAATGATCGACAAGTATCTAATTTTGTGGTGTACGCGAGGAAGGGTTCATCTACAACCTTGTGTGTCATGTTCTCTGGTCTTGGTGTAAAACAACAAGAACGAGCCAATATCGATTTGAATAAGGAGCCGTGTGATTTAAGTAATGTTGAGGATGATGAAGTTCCTGAAATAAATCAACCATACTTTATCAAACCGTTAAAGGAATCTTATGAAAAGAATCATGTCGCTAAGGATGGTTACGGTGATGCTGGTTTAAGGAGTGAAAACAATGGAGATAGTGAAAAGGATGGACGGTCTGGAAGAACTGATCTCGTGAAGAAAGATCAAATTTACAGGAGTAAAGAGGTTCTAAAGGCGACAACGGAAATTTGGGCGATGAACAATAATTTCGATTATGCTGTTGTCAAATCCACGAGAAAATGGTGGTATATTCGATGTAAAGACCCAAGCTGCAACTGGACTGTGCGTGCGGAATGTCTAGCTGGATCTACATATTTCATGATCAACAAGTGCGTGGGAAGACATTCATGTGCTCCTTCTAGGAAAAGAAAATTTGAAAAAAAAGCGTCAGCAAGAACAATTGGGAGTTTGATACAACATCGATATGAGGATGCCAATGAAGGACCAAAAGGGAATGACATCGTCCAATTTATGCGCCTAGAGTATAGTTGTGAGATTACTTATTGGCACGCCTGGCTAGCTCGTGAGTTTGCAATTGCAGCAGTTAGAGGCATACCAGATCAAAGTTATGCAAAAATACCAAAATATTTGTATATGATTAAACAAGCTAATCCTGGTACGCATACTCACTATGAAACTAATAAGGATGGAAGATTCATGTATTTATTTCTCTCGTTTGGGCAATCAGTTAGAGGATTCTACAATGGCATTCGTAAGGTGATTGTTGTTGATGGAACTTTTCTGAAAAATAAATACAAGGGAGTTCTACTTGTGGCTACAGCTGTAGATGGTAACTCTAATTTGTATCCGATTGCATTTGGAGTTGTTGATTCAGAGAATGATGATTCATGGGAGTGGTTCTTTAGACAATTGAATGTCGTTATTGCTGATAGTAAAGACTTAGCCTATGTGTCATATAGAAATTCATCAATTGCTAAAGCAATTGGTACTGTCTACCCTCATTCAACACATGGAATTTGCATTCACCACTTGTTGACCAATGTGGTTAAGAATTTCAAGACAAAGGGGTTGACTGGATTGGTTGAGAAAGCTTCACGGGCATATAGGTTCACTGAATTTCAGGAACGTTTCACCAAAATTTTTGATATGTGTCATGCGCTTGGAAGATATCTACAGGAGGCTGATGTGAGAAAATGGGCTCGTTCTGTCTTCCCTGGATCCAGGTACGACATTAGAACCAATAACCCTGCAGAGTCGATAAATTCAGTTTTGAGATCGCCTAGAGAATTTCCAGTGATTCCTTTGCTAGATAGTATAAGGGAAATGATGACTCGGTGGTTCTATGAGCGTCGAATGTTAAGCTCGAAGCATATTGATCCTTTAACCATTAAGGTGGAGAAAAAGATTGATAGGAGAATTGTGAAGGCAAAAGGATTTCAGGTTTACAAGGTTGACAATTTCAGATCACTTGTTAAAGGAGACAAATATGATTGTTATGTTGATCTCGAAAAGAGAACATGCACATGAGGAAAGTATGATTTGGGAAAAATACCTTGCAAACACGTCATTCCTTCAATATATTCACGAGGTATGGAAATGCAAACGCATGATATTGGGACCTATTTCAGCTCAGTATTATGCAGCATATAAACATTACTTGGTCTCTGTTTTTTGACACATATATGGAAGTACACAGATTTACTGATGTCGTCTACACCACTGCAACATGGAGAACTGTTTATGCGGAATGAATTAATCCAGTAGCAGTTCCTGAGTCTGAATGGAATGTCCCAGCTGATGTTAAACTTGAGAAGGTTTTACCACCAGAGACAAGAAAGAGTGCTGGTAGACCAGTAAAGAGAAGGTACGAAACAGTACAAGACAAGATAAAATCATATCAAGGATCAAGAAAGAATAAAAAGCACAAGTGCAGCCGGTGTGGTATTGAAGGACACAAGAGAGGAACATGCGATTTGCCTATTTAGTTGTTGTGTTCTTTCTTCATTGTTTTTTGCTTATTATTCTTTAAGTATTTTGTGTTGAAGAACCTATTTGACAATTTGGTATTTGCAACAACTTTTGTTCAAGTAGATGATTGTGACCAAGAAACACCAAGAAACATAGTCTAACAAATAATTGAAAAAAACAGAACGAAAAACTATGATTCTTAATTCGCCAACCCATTATGCATAGATAAGGTACATGAAGATAGATCAATGCTCTGAGCCACCTGATTCTATCGTCCTCCACCTCACCTTTTCTTATAAAAACATGATCCTCAACTACCACGTAGTTCCCGTCCCAAGAGATGTATGGATAAATGACATCCTATACAAGAAAGGTAAACAACATCATAGATTATTAAAACAGGATGAACTCTTCAATTGTAGTCTCTTGCCTATGCTAATAATTGAAGAGTCTAAATGGTTTCAATCAAGGTAATTACCTCTCGTGCAAAGATGTTCTCCAACCGAATTATCTCCTCGTATGACACCTTCGCAGCTCCCATCCAGTTTATGCATCTGGGACCATCCTTAAAACCTTTATCGAGTTTTTTTCTCAAGAGCTTTCCAATCTTTGGGACTGCTTCCATTGCCCAAATTTGAATGGCGTAGGAGAAGCCATCTAGCACGTAACTACTAGTTTTATCCTTCAGTTTGTCACGAGTTTTGGCGACTGACTCTAGGAGAAGGTCATACGCAGCAACACCCCAAGGATACTTTCGAAACTTCTCAAGATCCATGACCAACTTTATGTATTTTAGGGGGATATTAGCCTTCTCATCTCTCCCTAAAACCACATAAACAAGGATGCAAATGTAAACCAGTCTTATTCGATCAGCATTACTCCACTTCTTAACAGCTTCGCTATGCTTCTTCCACAGTTTCAAGATACAAATTCCCTCTTTTAACTTCAGCACTCTGCTCCAGAAACCGTCATCATCTTCCCACTCATCGGGTTCCTTTAGGGAAAGACTTGTGTTGCACTCAAGCCCCGTTACTGCATGGAACTCTTGCAAAGAAAACCGGAGTGGTCTCCTTGCAAAGACAAACCAGAGCTCGTGCATTTTATAAGTAACCAGCTCCCTACACAAGAAGTTGTGTATCACTCTCGCGGAGTACTTAAGACCACTTTCATGCAACTTAAAAATCTGTGAAAAAACCAAATCTTTCTTCACTTCTTTCAACTCCTTTGGCAGCCATGTATTCAACAAGTCCATGACGTGGATCAACCTGCAGTTGTTGTTGATCTGGCTAACTTGGGGCTCTTCACCCTCCTTAAAAAGTCTCTTTGGTAACTCGTTTGACATACCTACAAACCATAAAGCAACATGTTAAATTATTATAGTAACTCGTTTGACATACCTACACACCAACATGTTAAATTATTATAGAAACCAACATACTAACATGTTAAATTATTATAGAAATCACACAAACAATGAGCAATATATGTTAAGAGTATTCGGTTCACCTTTGTATTCACAATTATTATGGACGCCGTTTTACATCCAAAGTCTACCTTTGGTATAGTATGTGTTCAACCTATGTCTAACTTCAAAAAGAATAACAATCTCTGCAATTGATCAATAACCAAAGATGTTCAACATCAGACATTACTATCGACACTCTACAGTATTCGTGAAGACAAATTTTCCCCCTTTACAAGAAACCTAAATCGAACGTCTACACATACAAATACAAATCAAAAACAGTAACATGCATGACTAAATCATAGTGTATAGATGATTGCAACCCATACAACTAATTTAGTTTAGGAAAGATGACAAATCGGGTTATAAAAAGTCTAGGGTTAAGAGAATCAATGAAGTAAGCACATACCTACTGTGAAAACCCGTGGGATTTCGAAGGAATTTATGGAAGAACACTTCAATTTCGTACTGTCCGAACACAAAGAAGGAAGAACACTTTGATTCGTGTGTGGGAACAGATATGAGGAAGACGAAAACGAGATTAGACACAAGATTAAGCGACAAAATGAGATGAAATACCTTCACCAACCCAGAAAAACGAAGAAGATGGAGACCCGAAGAAATTCGGCAGAGAAAGAGGAGAAAGATAGAGAAACCGCGAGAAAGGGGTACTCGACGTTTAGGTTACCCCTTTTTTTCTTTTTTTAGTGTATTTTAATTAAAAATAAATTACTTTATTATCATTTTTTTATTTATAATCTTAATAATTAGTTAAGTTTAGGGTATTATGGTCTTCACAAGAATGAAAATCCTAGTTTGTTAAAAAATCTTCAAAAAATCCTATTAACATAAACCTAAGTTTTAGGTGTCCCATTTTTCCAATTTTCCCTCTTAATATATACGGAAAACATTTTTGTGTGACAACTTACAGTTTCGATGTTCCGTGAACTTGCTTTTTCGTTGTCAACTTCGATTCTAATATAGTGTATATGGATAAATGTGAGAGATCCGTCTAAAAATGTGTATTTTCCTGTTAACTAAAGCACCATAAAAAAAAATTCATCATATTTCTCACAATCAAAATAAAAAAAATGAAATCTATTAAAATTTGAGTAATGTTTTCTAACCATAAATTCTTAAAGTTAAAAAAATCTGTGAACATGTGCCATTAATGAATGGATTATTGTTACCTTAAAATATTATTAATAATTTTAGTATATTATGTATGAAATAATTTTTGGAAATTATTCACTATTAAGAATGCTCTAAAATAAGTAAATGAATGAAACGTGAAACCTGTAAGAATTTAGAAGGAAGGTTTTGGGTATAAATCAATTTAAAATAGAACGTAGAGAAGAGTTTCGACAATGGGCTTTCTAAAAAAGTCCACAGATATCTCTGCACTGCAATACAACTTGTATTATACAAGTTACAATATTTTATACACACGTGATTCATGTCAGTTAAATTATCTGTGGAATCTAGGGGTGGCCGTTCAAATATCCGTTCGAGTTCGGATCGGATATTTCGGATTTTCTGGTATTTCGGTATAGAGGTATAGAACCCGTTCGGGTATTTTTTGTACTTCGGGTCGGGTTCAGGTATTTTTAGTCCGGGTTCGGTTATTTCGGGTCGGGTTTTCGGATATTTACATTTTAAAATAAAAAAATTAAAATTTTTATTTTTCAAGTTTTTTGTATATAAAAATATAAATTTCACTTAACTAATTTTTTTATTTTTAATAGATTGAATGATTAATAGATTTGGAGATAACATTTCAAAAATAAAAAGACACTAATTTGGTTATTGTTTTCAAATTTTAGATATAACTTTTGTTAATGCATGAAACAAAAAGTTTGACATACATTTGAAGTGAGTATCAAATCATTTCATTCGTAATTATATGTATATCATATGATTTTAAAGTATATGTACCATCAATATAAATATTTTAAATAAAATGAGAGATGTAAACTAGAAATATAAGATAAGTATACATATGTTCGGTTATTTTCGGATATTCATTCGGGTTCAGATACCCGTTCGAGTTCGGATATCCAATCTCTCCTAATTCAATACTCATTCGAATATTTTGCTACTTCGGTTCGGATTTCGGTTCGTTTTTTTTGGATCGGGTTAGAGTGCGGCTTCGGTTATCGGGTAAAGTGTCCAGTCCTAGTGGAATCCTTCTCGGAACCATTTTTTTTTTTTTTTTTTTAAGTGAAATATTACGGTATTTAGCATCATACTTTATTTGAATAAGCTCGTTCTTGGTTTCATTCACAGGTGGTAATTAGTTTAACCGTATTTATATGAGATCAGATCCAATTTGCATGTATCAGAAAAACAGTCCTTAAATTAAGGATCCAAAAAGAATAACGAGTTGATTACACTGAAGGTCAGTTTCTTTGTACCAAAAAATATTAGAAGTTATTAGTTTCAAATAAATACCTTTGTTTTTTAGAAGTTACACTGAGTTTTCTCTCTCTTTTAATTTTAATTAGAGAAAGAAACCTTGTTTTTTAGATTGCCGGTGATTTGACTCCCGATTAATTTGGGCTCTTGGCTTTGGCAAGCAGTTGCTCTCTCAAAACCGTAGTTTTCTACAGTCACGTCTAATTTTTTTGTCGGATCTTTTCGGTTTAATTTTTTTTAATTGATTTTTTGGATTCTCCGAAACTTTATCTTTGTTGGTTTTTTAGATACCTTTTGGGGGTTTTCCGATTTTTGCTTATATTTTTATTTTGAGTTTCAATCTTCATGCATGTATTCCTTCAAGTTTCAATCGGGTCAAGATCCTGAGATCAATTAGTTTCATCCTCCACTCTTAGTTAAAGTTTAATCATTTTAAAGCTTCTTTAGATTTTTTAAGATGATTTGTTTTGCATGCATGCATGGGGTTTAAGATTTTCGAATGGTTTGATTTTGCTGGATTCTTTTGGTTTTTGGTTTGAGGTTCTTATGTAATGGTGTTGACCCTTTGTGTTG
>CAJHQQ010004172.1:0-31907 GCA_905132885.1 Moricandia moricandioides
GTGGTCTATGTGAAGAGTAAGAATCATTAGATGCATCATGCACCAGCTTATATATATGTTATATACATTTGGTTCAATTAACTTTGCATATAACATCACGTAAACAATATATTGTAAATTTGTAATGTATTTCATCTACTAGATTTAGTCTATTTTAAGCGATGATGACCAATCACCAAAAATAAAATAAAAATAGTGTTGTTCGTTTGGTTGATGTAGGTTTATGCGGTTGCAACTGCGTCTCAGGCTCAACCATTGATTTATCCAGTGTTCAAATTTTATAAACATTAGACGTAGCATCTACACGCAACTAACCGCGTCAATTAAATGAATAACATTTATGAAAAAATAACTATAGCTTAAGAAAATTACGTCTGCCAAACTAACATCACCGGTAAAATAATTGATATGTCGGTGAGTGTTTAAAATGTTTTATAGACATTGAAACAAATAGAACGTAGCTAGAAGAGATAACCACCATTCAATTTGGTTTCGATTACGTTTACCTTTCATCGGATATAGACACTGAAACAAATTGAAACCAAGCAATTTAAAATGTACGATCTAAATTCAGTAGTATCGAATATCGATGATGCGAGTTAGAGATTCGATTAAATATAAGATGTCCTCTAGATTTGACCACTCCAGGGGCTCCCACGAGTCACACGGGCCCAGAGGCCACGTGCGCCCACTAGAGAAGAATAAAGCATAGCCCACGTGATATTGGGCCAAAACTCTTTGGATCTTTCTCCCTCACAAATACGACAAAACAAACTTTGGTGGGGTTAAATTAACAAATACTAAAACCTTTTGGGTTGATTTCGAATTAAAAAACACTGACTCTCCCTCTCTCTCAGACAGACATTGCCTCATTTTAATTGGTTTCTGTAACCTAATTTCTAATACCTTTTTATATTTATTAATCCTCTCACTATCTTCTTCCTCCCCCTCGAAATCTCACCACTTTTCTCGGGAAAATTTTAGATTATTTTCTGGGTTTCAATTTTCTGCAGAAATTCGAGAATAAATTCTCCTTCTTTTTATAGAATCTGACGTAATCTCGAGAAATTCCCAAATCATCAAAATACAGAGCCGCCCCAGATGGAAAAGTTTACTCCTTTCGGTTCGATGGGGACCTCCACGTTTCAAATACTGTAGTGGAACAGAGGAAGAGGCAAGAGATAAAGTTGTTCTATATTATTATGATGAACGACATTACAACTTATATATACAAACTCGAGACCAGGAATATCTCAACTAAGTATCTACATATATGTAAACAGCCACAAGTTACGGAGAGAACAAGTATCTAATCTCAACAGCTCAACAAAGTAACTATATCTTAGGAGTATATTCCAACACCCCCCCTCAAGTTGGTGCGTACAAGTCTCGTATGCCCAACTTGTTTTGGAATCCTTGAAACTGTGATTTTCCTAATGCCTTTGTGAAGACATCCGCCAGCTGAGCATTAGTCCCGACATGAGAAGTACTAATAACTCCTGATTGAATTGCTTCCCTTATAAAATGACAATCCAGTTCGATATGTTTTGTTCGCTCGTGAAAGACGGGATTGTTGCCAATATGCAAAGCAGCCTTACTATCACAATTTAAACGTATTGGTTGAGAATGATTTACCCCGAGTGCTTCCAAGATCCTTTTGAGCCATATCAGTTCCTTGGTCAAGTATGCCATAGCTCGATATTCGGCTTCTGCAGAAGATAAGCTCACTGTATGTTGTTTCTTTGTTTTCCATGATATTGGAGAGGATCCAAGCTGAACCAAATATCCCGTAACAGAACGACGAGTGAGAGGGCAGCTGGCCCAATCAGAGTCAGACCATCCGGTGAGCTGCAAAGTATCTTGGGCACGCATTAACACCCCTTGTCCTGAAGTTCCTTTCAAATATCGAACCACTCGCATTGCAGCGTGCCAATGATCTTGTCTCGGAAACTGCATAAATTGAGAGAGGATGTGGACTGAGTAGGCCAAGTCTGGTCGTGTCACGCCGAGATATATTAATCTGCCAACCAAACGCCGATACATCTCTGGTTTTTCAAGGAGAGGAGACTCAGACAGAGCCAATTTGTGGTTCTGTTCCATCGGGAAAGTTGCAGGCTTCGAATTCATGAGACCTGCATCTTCAATTATCTCTAGCGCATATTTTCGTTGGCTCAAGTATAAACCAATTTTGCTTGTCGCAACTTCAATGCCTAGAAAATATTTCAGTAATCCCAAGTCTTTCATTTTGAAACAAGTAGAAAGGTACCTCTTGAAAAATTCCACGGCTGTAGGTGTATTACCCGTAATGATCAAATCGTCCACGTAAATGAGTATTTGTATTTCAGTGTCATCCTTCGTATATGTGAAAAGTGAGTAGTCGGAGAGACATTGTGTAAACCCATAGTTGTGGAGAGCAGTAGATAGTTTCGCGAACCAGCAGCGTGGTGATTGACGGAGACCATACAGAGATTTTCGCAGGCGACATACCTTTGTCGAGTTGGTTGCGTGAAAGCCCGGGGGAAGTGTCATGTAGACCTCTTCTTCTAGGTCCCCATGCAAGAATGCATTATGAACGTCCATTTGATGTATATCCCAACCCTTCTTTGTTGCAACATCGAGAAACAATCTGACCGTGCCCATCTTGGCCACTGGTGCGAAAGTTTCATTATAATCGATCCCTTCAACCTGCTTGTTTCCCAAAGCTACTAGACGTGCTTTGAACCTCTCGATTGTTCCATCTGATCGGTATTTGACAGTGTAGACCCACTTACAACCGATTGCTCTCTTTCCCGGTGGTAGATTGACAACATCCCAAGTTCTGTTCACTTCGAGAGCGTCGATTTCAGTGGCCATAGCTTTCCGAAATCGTTCATCCTGAACAGCCTTTTTAAACGATTTCGGAGGAGTAATCTTGCCAATGGAGACCTGGTATGCTGAATGTGTTGTGGAGAATCGGTGGAAACTAACATAGTTTGAAATCGGATATAGCGATGGTTTGGTTCCCGTTTTGAAAGAAGCCATGGCGCGTGTCTGTGCAGAGTTCGTGACAAAATTTTTCAGTGTAACCGGAGGGAGACGTTTCCGGTGGCCTCGGCCTAGTTCAGGCGGCGGGACACTGAGATTATCAGTATCAGATGATGTCGTTGTTGTCGAAGATTGGGCTGGGGCAGTTGTATTTGTATTGTCGGGCCGTAGAGTTAAGTCGACTCCAACAGTCCCTATATGGGCCGAATTTTGTGTTGAGCCCAAATGAATAGGAATCCGTTTCCTTACTTCGTCTTCTTCGTCGATGAAAGGGGAGATTGGTTCCCATAAAACAGGAGACTGCGAATTTCTAACTTCTTCTTCTAAAATCGCCGAGAAGGGAAACTCGTTCTCACTGAAAACGACATCCCGCGAGACGCAAAATTCTTGTTTTTCCAAATTAAACAGTCTCCACCCTTTCTTTCCATATGGGTAACCCATGAAGACACATCGGTTGCTGCGTTGTGTGAATTTGTCTCCTTTTGTGGCCTGGTTGTGAGCATAGCACAAACTGCCGAAGACTCGTAGATGAGCATACGTTGGAGTTTTGCCGTGAATCATTTCGTAAGGAGTGACGCCATTTAGAACCGAGCTGGGGGTTCTGTTGATCAAGTAGCCGGCAGCGAGAATACATTCACCCCAGAATTGAATGGGTAGGTGCGCTTGGAATCTGAGAGCACGCGCGACATTGAGTATGTGGCGATGCTTTCGTTCTACTCTGCCATTTTGCTGTGGCGATCCTACACATGAGGTCTCATGCACGATGCCAAGCTTCAGAAAGTGGTCGCGTAAACATAAGAACTCGGAGCCATTATCACTTCGTACTTTTCGTACACTGGTCTGAAACTGATTCTGAACCATTGCAAGAAAATTCTTCAAGTGTGAAGGAGCTTCGGTTTTGTCTTTTAAAAGATATATCCAAACCCCTCTTGAGTAATCATCCACCAGAGTTAGGAAATATTTGGCACCTGAATAAGATGCAGTCCTATATGGACCCCAAAGATCAGTATGAATCATCTCAAAAACCTTCAATGTTTTATTCATACTTTGAGGAAAAGAAGATCTTGTTTGTTTTGCGCGGAGACAAACTTCACACGCTTTATTCAGAAAAGCTGTAGAAACTGAACTAGAAACAACAGGAAGCGAGCAAACAACTTTCGCAGCAGGGTGTCCCATCCGTTTGTGCCACAGCTCATAGAGTTCTTCATCTTTCGTAAAAGCTGCAGCTGCGCTCTCCATACTGCGTAAGCGAAATGCTCCATGCTCCCTCTTAGCCGCTCCAATCACCATCCTCGAGATTCGGTCCTGGATAATCAAGAACTGATCAGCCAATTGTATAACACATTGATTCTCATCCATTAGCTGTCCAACAGAAATCAAGTCTGATGGCATGCCTTCAACATAAAAAACTGAGTTTAACACTAGACCCTGGCCGATGCTAACTTTTCCTTCCTTTACCGAAATTCTTTCTCTGCCATCAGCCAATATGATAAGAACAGGATCCATGTCATGCGTGTCACTCATTATGTCAAGCTTACCAGTTAAGTGATGAGTAGCACCTGTATCCAATATCCAAGATGGACTAGGAAACGTACCAGTCAAGGTTTCGTTGCTAGGCGGCTGACTTTTCCCACCTGTTGAATTGAGGATTGCCATGATGTTCCTCCACTGTGTGTCGCTGAGTCCAGTGACACCATCGCGGTCTTTGTCTGTGATGACATAGTTTGCCTGCTCTGTTTGTTGCGATCCAGGTGTTTGAACTGCGTTTGCATAGGCTGTATTGCCACGACCTCGTCCAGCTCCATTAGAAGAACTTGAACCACCACGTTGTCGCCCTTGTGTTGTTCGTGCTCGTGGCCTGTCTCCCCACCATTCCGGATATCCGATCACCGCAAAACAACTCTCAGAAGAATGTCCAGCACGATTACAGTGCTTACAGAAAGTCGTTTTATTTCCCTCATCAAAACGTCCTTTTCCTCTTGTTTGCACCGCAAACGCAGCGACGGCAGACATGGAAGTTTCTTCTTCGAGTTTATGTGCAGCTCGGAGATCTTCTTCTTGCCTGACAATATTATACACTTCCTCCATGGGCTGAAGGGGTGTACGAGAAACCAAAGAGGAGCGTACAGTCCGAAAATATGTATCATCAAGTCCATACAAGAATTGATGCACCTTATCCTCTTCGCGGTCTTTTTCTTGAAGAGTGCCGAGATCACACGTGCATTTTCCACATTTGCAAACTCGTAAAGGCCGATAGCTGGCCATGCTGTCCCAAATGCGATTGAGCTTCCCGAAGTATGATTCAATCGCCAGTCCTCGTTGCTTGCAACAAGCCAATTCGGATTTGATCTGCTGGATTCGAGGACCATTCAAAACCGAGAAGCGTCGTTTTAAGTGATCCCATAAATCCTGAGCAACATCTTTGTGTGATATGTTCGAACGCAAAGATGGTTCAATCGTCATTTTGATCCAAGAGACAAGAAGTGCCTGGATCGTCCACCAATCCTCCAAATCAGCTGATCCCTCATCAGGTCGCTTGATAGAACCATCAAGAAACCCGAATTTCTTGCGAGAACATAGCGCAGTTTTGATCCCACACGCCCACTCGTCATAGTTTTGTTCCTCGTAGTAGGGGATGCGAGATCACAGCTCCGGGGTTATCCGCGGAGGTCAAGTCATAGGGTGAAATTGTTCGCCTCACTTCCGTTGTTATCGGGATCGTGGGTTGGACACCGGTCGGGTTCGCTCCAGACATCGTCGATGGAGATTTGTTTTACTTGCAAACAAGATTAGAGAGAAAAAAAAATCAAGCTCTGATACCATGTAGTGGAACAGAGGAAGAGGCAAGAGATAAAGTTGTTCTATATTATTATGATGAACGACATTACAACTTATATATACAAACTCGAGACCAGGAATATCTCAACTAAGTATCTACATATATGTAAACAGCCACAAGTTACGGAGAGAACAAGTATCTAATCTCAACAGCTCAACAAAGTAACTATATCTTAGGAGTATATTCCAACAAATACTCATCATTGACGCACTCTCCCTCCATCTCTCCACTTAACTCCCAACAATTCCTTAAAAAAAAAACTTCCCGCATGGTTTCCGGTGTCGGCGCCGCCGGAGGAAGCGGCGGTAATGGCCGTGGCAGTGGCCGTGAGGCAGCTTCCTCAAGTCACCACACCACTCATCACGCTCAATCCTCAGGAACTAAGTCTCTCAAGCCTCAAAGTCACACGGAGTCAGTGAGCAAAGCCATACAACAGTACACAGTCGACGCGAGACTCCACGCCGTCTTCGAGCAATCCGGCGAGTCAGGCAAGTCCTTCGACTACTCACACTCCCTCAAAACGACGACGTACGGCTCCTCTGTTCCTGAACAGCAGATCACTGCCTATCTCTCCAGGATCCAGCGCGGCGGTTACATACAGCCTTTTGGATGCATGATCGCCGTGGACGAGTCCACCTTCACCATCATTGCATACAGCGAAAACGCTCGGGAGATGCTTGGCCTCACGCCACAGTCTGTTCCTAGCCTCGAGAGGCCGGAGATTCTAGCTATGGGAGCAGACGTGCGCTCTCTGTTCACGGCGTCAAGCTCAGTTCTCCTCGAGCGTGCCTTCGTGGCTAGAGAGATCACTCTGCTGAACCCTGTTTGGATCCACTCCAAGAACACTGGTAAGCCCTTTTATGCGATTCTCCATAGAATCGACGTTGGAGTTGTTATCGATTTGGAGCCAGCTAGAACGGAAGATCCAGCTCTTTCTATAGCAGGAGCTGTACAGTCGCAGAAGCTAGCTGTTCGCGCTATCTCTCAGTTACAGTCACTTCCCGGTGGAGACATCAAGCTTCTCTGTGACACTGTTGTGGAAAGCGTTAGGGACCTAACTGGTTATGACCGTGTAATGGTCTACAAGTTTCACGAAGACGAGCATGGTGAAGTTGTGGCAGAGAGTAGGAGAGAGGATTTAGAGCCTTACATTGGCTTACATTATCCAGCAACTGATATTCCACAAGCGTCACGGTTCTTGTTTAAGCAAAACCGTGTCCGAATGATTGTAGATTGTCACGCTACACCGGTTCTTGTGGTTCAAGACGATAGGCTTACTCAATCTATGTGCTTGGTTGGTTCTACTCTTAGAGCTCCTCATGGTTGTCACTCTCAGTACATGGCTAACATGGGGTCTATTGCGTCTTTAGCAATGGCGGTTATAATAAACGGTAATGAAGAAGATGGGAGTGGGAGTGGGAGAAGCTCTATGAGGCTTTGGGGTTTAGTTGTTTGCCACCACACCTCTTCTCGCTGCATACCGTTCCCTTTAAGGTACGCTTGCGAGTTTCTAATGCAGGCGTTTGGTTTACAGCTAAACATGGAGTTGCAGTTAGCTTTGCAGATGTCGGAGAAGCGTGTTTTGAGGACGCAGACACTGTTATGCGACATGCTTCTTCGTGACTCCCCTGCAGGGATTGTTACACAGAGTCCTAGTATCATGGACTTGGTGAAATGCGACGGTGCTGCGTTTCTTTACCATGGTAAGTACTACCCGTTAGGTGTTGCTCCTAGTGAGGCTCAGATAAAAGACGTTGTCGAGTGGTTGCTTGCGAGTCACGCTGATTCGACCGGCCTGAGCACTGATAGTTTAGCCGATGCGGGGTATCCAGGTGCAGCTGCGTTAGGTGATGCTGTGTGCGGTATGGCGGTTGCGTGTATCACTAAAAGAGACTTCCTTTTCTGGTTCCGTTCTCATACCGCTAAAGAAGTCAAATGGGGAGGCGCTAAGCATCATCCAGAGGATAAAGATGATGGGCAAAGGATGCATCCACGTTCTTCTTTCATTGCTTTTCTTGAAGTTGTTAAGAGCAGGAGTCAGCCATGGGAGACTGTGGAGATGGATGCGATTCATTCTCTGCAGCTGATTCTAAGAGACTCTTTTAAAGAAGCTGAGGCAGCTATGAACTCTAAAGGTGCAGATGGTGCGGTTCAGACTTGTGGAGGAGAGCAGGGGATTGATGAGTTAGGTGCGGTTGCAAGAGAGATGGTTAGACTTATTGAGACAGCAACTGTGCCTATATTCGCTGTAGACTCTGGAGGATGTATAAATGGATGGAACGCTAAGATTGCGGAGTTGACTGGTCTCTCTGTTGATCAGGCTATGGGGAAGTCTCTGGTCTCTGATCTAATATACAAAGAGAATGAAGAAACTGTTGATAAGCTCATTTCTCGTGCGCTGAGAGGTATATTCAGCTCTCCAACTATGGTGTATACACATTATTTGATTGTTTGGTTGCGTTTTGCAGGGGACGAGGACAAGAATGTGGAGGTGAAGCTGAAAACGTTCAGCCCTGAGCTACAAGGGAAAGCTGTTTTCGTAGTTGTGAATGCATGTTCGAGCAAGGACTACTTGAACAACATTGTCGGCGTTTGTTTTGTTGGACAAGATGTTACTGGTCAGAAAATCGTTATGGACAAGTTTATCAACATACAAGGGGACTACAAAGCCATTGTACATAGTCCAAACCCGCTGATTCCACCAATCTTTGCAGCAGATGAGAACACATGTTGCCTTGAGTGGAACACTGCGATGGAAATGCTCACTGGTTGGTCTCGAAGTGAAGTGATTGGGAAAATGCTTGTTGGTGAAGTGTTTGGGAGCTGTTGCAGGCTTAAAGGTCCTGATGCTTTAACAAAGTTCATGATTGTGTTGCATAATGCTATCGGTGGACAAGAGACTGAGAAGTTCCCTTTGCCGTTCTTTGACCGCAACGGGAAGTTTGTTCAGGCTCTGTTGACTGCAAACAAGAGGGTAAGCCTCGAGGGGAAGGTTATTGGAGCTTTCTGTTTCTTGCAGATCCCAAGTCTTGAGCTGCAGCAAGCTTTAGCAGTCCAACGAAGGCAGGACACAGAGTGTTTCACAAAGGCCAAAGAGCTAGCTTACATTTGTCAGGTGATAAAGAGTCCTTTAAGTGGTTTGCGTTTCACAAACTCATTGTTGGAAGCTACAGAGCTGAATGAGAATCAGAAACAGTTTCTTGAAACGAGTGTCTCTTGCGAGAAACAGATCTCTAGGATTGTCAGTGACATGGATCTTGAAAGACTTGAAAACGGGTGAGTTTAGTTGGAACTCGTTTTTTGATTACTTGACAAAATGTAACCTGATTCTAAATATTGTTTTCTCATTTGATCAGTTCGTTTGAGCTAAAGAATGATGAGTTTTACCTCGGAAGTGTCATCAACGCAGTTGTAAGCCAGGCGATGTTCTTATTAAGGGAGAGAGGTCTTCAGCTGATCCGTGACATTCCTGAAGAGATCAAATCAGTAGCTGTTTATGGAGACCAGACAAGGACTCAACAGCTCTTAGCTGAGTTTCTGCTGAGTATAATCCGGTATGCACCGTCCCAAGAGTGGGTGGAGATCCATCTAAGCCAAGTTTCAAAGCAAATGGCTGATGGTTGCTCCACTATCCGCACAGAATTCAGGTACATTTCATTGTTCTCACTGTTCTTGTCTCCTCATATCCGGTTTTGGACTGTGTTTTGGTTATTGTTTGTTTGGATATAGAATGTTTTGGCTTGGTTAAACCGGATTGGGAACTTCTACAGAACCATAACTAGCAGAGAAACCGTTTGTAATGTTTTCAAGTTAGCAAACAAGACTTTGGTTTCTCTGTTATGTTTAAATTTTGTGGTTTCAGAATGGCGTGTCCAGGTGAAGGTCTACCACCTGAGCTGGTCCGAGACATGTTCCATAGCAGCAGGTGGACGAGCCCCGAAGGGTTAGGTCTAAGCGTATGTAGAAAGATTCTAAAGCTCATGAACGGTGAGGTTCAATACATCCAAGGGTCAGAACGCTCCTATTTCCTCATCATTCTTGAACTCCCTGTTCCTCCTTTGTCAACCGCTAGCGGCGACATGATGTTGATTATGACATAGTAGTCACACTTATATAACTTGGCAGGAGAGTTTGTATCATTGTTGTATGTGTAATGTGTGTGTGAGTCTAACGACACCGGAGGAGGGTAGTCTTTTTGTTTCCGGTGAGATTAGTAGAGAAGAGGAGATTGTTTGCGTTCGACTCGCTGGAAAAGAAAACGTAACATGTAGTTATAGAGTCTGCAAGGCTTGTTTTCTCTTTTGTTTGCACTGTGTATATTTGATAACTCCGAGAGGCAAACGAATGAAAAAGAAGGGCTGCATAAATCAGTTTTATCAGTTATGTCTAGCAAAAATCTACAGCAAGTTATATCAGTTTTGTTCTCATGATTCATAATACACCAAGTCATGTAATGGCTGCATAAGGGTGATATGTTAAGGATTACTACTAGAGCATCTTATGAGATTCTCAACATTAAAAACCTAAAAGATAATAAGAATGAATGAGAGAAAAAATGAGTCTACCATTTTGAGAAATCCAACATTTTTTTTTTGAGAAACTCTTAAAACACATGGCATTGTATTAATGGTTTATGTATTTTTATTAATTATTCAGAAATATTATTAGTTGATTCTTAGAATGGTTAATTTCAATTATAACGTTAATGAATTATGTTAATTATTAAAATGTCATTATTAATATCTTTTATTTATTTATTTTTCTTTGTTAATATTTGTTTCCAAATCACCTTATTATAAAAGATAATATATTCATATAAATATATACAACATTTTATATTTAAAACATGTAATTTAATATGATGTTGAGAAACCCAACATTTTTTTTTGAGAAACTCTTAAAACACATGGCATTGTATTAATGGTTTATGTATTTTTATTAATTATCTCAGAAATATTATTAGTTGATTCTTAGAATGGTTAATTTCAATTATAATGTTAATTATTAAAGTGTCATTATTAATATCTTTTATTTTTTTTCTTTGTTAATATTTGTTTCCAAATCAACTTATTATAAAAAGACAATATATTCATATAAATATATATAAAATTTTATATTTAAAACATGTAATTTAATACTAAAAATATTCCTTTATATAAAAAATGAATAAATATAAAATATAATATTTAATATATTTTTATAGAAAGTTTTTACATTGAAAGCCTATAACTTAAGAAAAATGAATTATTTTATATATCAAAAAGAAATCTAATATCAATAAGTAAATCTATTTAACTTAAATATATAGAAACTTTAAACATGGTTTAATAAAAACAAATTTCCTTTTTAAATTTCAAATTAATAAATTATAGTTTTTTCCTTAAATCAAATTGGTTAAATCATTTTTCTTATGACATTAATATATCTAATATCTTGTTAATTTTAATTTAATCACTATATCTAAATCAATATTTCCTTTTCCTTTTTAACTAAAATGTATCAATCCTAATAATATATTGATATTCATATCTCTAAATAAATAAATGAGTAATTCTTTCAAGTTTGAACCATCAACACAAATATTTCAATATCTCATATTTTATCTTTTCCATGAAAACTTATGTGTTTTCTTTGCTAAAACCACAACATCATTTTTGTTAGAAAAATTCATTCATCTTTGAACAAATGAAAAATCAAATTAAATATTATAAAGTGATTTTATAACTGAAGAAGACTTCAAATAATTTAGTTGACTGTACATGTTATCGAGATAATTGTTACAACATGTAATAGAGTCGGTTAAAACTTAAAAGGTTATAATATCTATGATGTTTGTTACTCCGCCCTAAGCAAGATTTCTCTTTAGAATGTGGCACATACAATTTCCATTTTACTTTTACAAAAAGAGCAGATGTTTTGTTTACAAGTAAAAACTTAATTTTAATTGTATTTATGTTTATGTATTTAAAAAATATTTTTATGGTTTAGATTAACAACTTTATTAAATGATAAATCTTCACTTCAATTGATAAATTTTTAATTTAATGTTATATTTTAATAATGCAATTTTATATTTTTTCAATTTTGCTACTTATAAATTTTATAAGTGATTTATGTATTTTCAAATTTTCATAAAAAAATAGGAAACTATAACTAAAATAATCGCACAAACAATAAAAGACTAACTATATCAAATTAAAATAAATATAATTTTAGAAAGAAATATTATAATATTGTTGAATATTTTACAAATGCAAGTACGCTAAAACATCAGAACTCAACAATTTATAAACAATTGCGTTAACTAAAATAACTTAAAAGATAAAGCTAAACTAAACAAAATATATATTGATAATTAATTAGATTTTTTATATATTTATTTCCGGGTATATATACAGGTGAGTCACCTAGTATAAATAAAATGTATAAAAGATATCAAGTTTATATTGGTAAGGATGGCTGAATTTGGATGAAGCTCAATAAAACATTGGTCTTATAGTTCCCAAAACTTTTATAGACCTTCATATTATAACAAAGAAGTTTTTATAAAGTTCTTAAGAAATGTTTACCATCTCCGATCCAAATTTTCAATCCGGTCCTGTTGGTGAGATATTCATTAGTAGATGGATTAATAATGAAAGTGATAGTGGGGATTTTGCAGTTAATGCATCTACCAAATCTAAAGTAGTTGAGAAGCTCTAAATGACAAAAGAGAGTACGATATTATTCAAACTTAGTTATACATCCCCACTGTCTCTCCGCATAGTTTTATTTCGAACCAGTAGGCTGCTTTGAATTTTATCTGCACGTTAGCTATATAAGTTGTAATGATGTATACATTATTGAAATGGTAAAGTAGGAGAACATGGAATTAAATAAAGGATGACAGGCTATGATATTAAGAGGAGATTCATATAAAAAAGGAGGCACTTGGGTGTCACTCATTAATTGCTTCGTAGAGAATAAAACTTGAACATGAGAACATGCGGAGAAACGCGGTGTAGGAAAGAAGATGTTGAAGGGCTCTCTCAACCATATCTCATAAATGCTCTATCTACTTACTATATAGTATATATAGTGTTAGTAGCTAAGTGAACTATAACAATTGTATACTGATCATTAAACAATATATTATAACAATATTTCAAAGATATGGGGAAACCATCTTTTTGGTTTTTCAGTTTGATGCTTGTAGTGGTGGTGATAGGGGTTGTGGAGTGTAGGAGACTTGAGAAGGAAACGTTAGGAGGCGGTGGTGGTGGAATTGGTGGCGGTTTTGGTGGCGGCAAAGGTTTTGGAGGAGGAATTGGTGGAGGTGGAGGTGCCGGTGGAGGTATTGGTGGTGGTATAGGAGGAGGTCATGGTGGCGGTCTAGGAGGTGGCATTGGTGGAGGTCACGGTGGAGGTATTGGTGGTGGTGCTGGAGGTGGTTCTGGTGGAGGACTTGGAGGGGGCCAAGGTGGAGGGCTCGGAGGAGGGCACGGTGGTGGTCTTGGTGGTGGTGCCGGTGGTGGTCTAGGAGGTGGTGCTGGTGGAGGAATCGGAGGAGGTCATGGTGGAGGTATTGGTGGTGGTGCCGGAGGAGGTTCTGGTGGTGGTTTAGGAGGTGGTGCAGGTGGAGGTGCTGGTGGTGGTCTAGGAGGTGGTGCAGGAGGCGGTGCTGGTGGAGGATTCGGAGGAGGTCACGGTGGGGGTATTGGTGGTGGTCTAGGAGGAGGGCACGGTGGGGGTATTGGTGGTGGTGCCGGAGGAGGTGGAGGATTAGGCGGTGGTGCTGGAGGAGGTGCCGGAGGAGGATTTGGTGGTGGTGCTGGTGGAGGAGCTGGTGGAGGATTTGGTGGTGGTGCTGGTGGAGGAGCTGGTGGTGGTGCTGGTGGAGGATTCGGTGGCGGTGGTGGTGCCGGTGGAGGATTTGGCGGTGGATTTTAAAAAAATTAGTAACTAATATTCATATCTATTCTTGGCTTGAACTAAGCTAGGGTTAGTTACGTATGGACCAAGTCATATGAGAAGAAATATGTCATATGTGCTTTCTGATTTACTTTGTAAGAGTAACCAAACTTAAAATAATCCAAACCATTTTCCAGCATTCACAAAAATAAACTCGTAGGTTTGTTAATCCTATTAACCAGTCGGGGAACTTTTAATTGGAAGATGTGATTTATAACTTAGGACGTTACATATATTAGTAAAATGGAAACTCTCTTATACAATGCATGAGAGTTTCCAATCACTCCAAAATCATTTAGAGTACAACACACACAAATACAAATTAAAAGAGAGAAAACTATTTCGTATAGTATAAGATTGAGTTCTTCGTTCTTCATATGTTTTTTTCCAAGCCAAACGGGAGACAGGCACAGATGAAGGAACTCTAAGGATCTTGCTGAAGCCAAACAGGGAGCCAAGAAGTTCCATCAATAAAATCAATGGACAAGAAAGACTCAACTTCTTGTTTGGTAAGTTCTTTAGCCCAATCTGATCTACGTTGTCTCTCAGCACCTGGTCCATGACACTTATATTCCGCATGGTATAAATCCCTGATCAAAAGTCTCAAGAGTATTAGTATAAACATGAACAATTATTAGGTGTTAAATAAAAGTTAGAGACTAACTTGGTCGAGCCGTCGTAGCTCCAGTTGGTCCAACCGCTAGGAACAACGGTCTTAGACAAGTAAGTCTTGGCAAAGATGACCCGAGAATAAGGTCCTTTGGCTCGGCCTAAGTAAACCTCATCGATTCCGTACACTTTGCCTCTTATGAACACATAACCCGTGTTTTCCTCTGCGTGTTCCCTGTGGTGTGCTGTGATTGACCCATACGGTTTCACCCTCTTGTCCGATATCACAAATATCTCACAATTCTGTAACAATTTTATAGAAGGTAAAAACAAAGTGTTATATAATATTAGCGGTCGATATATATGTTATGTTTTAGAGAATGTGAAAGAACGTACGTGGAAAATGGAAGTTGCACGACCGAAGATGAAGTCGATGGAGCCTTGGATGTAACACTCATGGTAGTAATGTCTACCTTTGTTATCAAACAAAGTGTTGTGCAAGCTGTAGAACGCACAATGGTAAAACGCTACTTTATCCGCAGCCACAAACGCTGCCACCGATTGGTTGTCAGACGTGAACGCCATTCCGACCGGTGCATCATTCTGTATGTTCATCACACAAATTCATTAAGACACGAATGTCATGTACGTAGTCAAAATCTACAATTGTGTCAATACATACCCTGATGCTGATACCAAAAGCAACGAAGTGATTAGCTTCGACTTTGAAAGTGGCTGAAGCAACATTATCGACCGAACTTTGCGATGATTCGATGACCGTCTTTCCTCTTCCGTTACCCCTCATAAATATAAAGGGTTTGTTCTCAGGAATGTGCACTCTCTCCCTATTTGCTCAAAAAAAAGAAAAAAAAATCATCAAATAAAAATTGAAAATGACATATATTGTCTACTTAATTCATAATTGTATAGAAAAAACTCATATTTGCCTTAGATAACATTACTAACAGGTTTTTATATGACAATAGTAATGCATATAATATTACTATAACTTGGTTATATATGTATGTTATGTAACATGATTTGCGCGTATGAAGTAATGTAAAAGGTTAAACCTAGCAAAAGTAAACGTACTTGTAGATTCCTTTACGGACATGGACGATGATCCAATTAGAGTTACCAACAGGGACAGCATCAATGGCTTTTTGAACCGAAGTGTAGTCTCCTTTGCCTTCAATATCGACAATTATTGATCTATTTGTTGCGATTTTTTCAGTCAGAAGAGGCGCGTCGAACTTCGTCTTTTGCATGGCCGATGCGTCCGAACCCCATACGGACATTACAACCAGGGCTAGGACAAGGATCATTCCTGTTTGATGATCCATCTTTTTCTTTTGGGGTTTTCTAGTTTTCTTTTTGGAATGGGGATGTGAGAAGATGTTATATATGGTGAAGGAAGAGGTTAGATTTAAGATAACAGGTTTTTAAATTTAGGGTGTTTCGTTGTGTTTGTTTTATTTTGGGAGGTAAGGGATTTAGGAGAAAGATATGGGTTTTTCTAGGCATTTTTTATTTTTAGACAGTTATTCTTGTTTAATGGATGAAATATACTGAGTGATATCTTTGGTAACAAAAAGATGATGTGGTATAAATCTTTCATTGTCCACTAAAAATATATCAAAAACAATGATCTACATCTTACTATTGAGTTTTGACTAATTTCTTTATTTTTATTTTCTTGTTATTCACATCATTTTTGTTTTGTTGTTCTCATTAAATTGTCATACCGTCTATAGTCTAGGATATATCCTCTCTTTTTTGCTTAAAGGATATATCCTCTTTCACATAGTATTGTCTTCGTCATGAAATTGATATTATGAATGCAGATGTGTAGACATGCATGCAATGCTCTACACCAATATTGTTTTGGCTATACAGGTTGTCAACTAGGTTCTAAGTGCTAACTATGAATCTAACCAATACCGACAAGTACTTCGCTCAGGGGCCATGAAGAACTCAAGAAAAACGTCCAAGTCCACAAATTAAAAATCAAATATTGTCTCTCCATATCTATTATATTTATATTCCATGCAAAAAGAATCGTATCCGTCAAACTGAATTAATTTTTCTCAGTATAAGACTTTTGTCTCTACAAAAAGGGACGGAAGACGTCTATAGGTACTTTGGTACATATGAAAAGCCAAGAAATGATAATTGTTAGTATAATTAAGCGGTCTCTCTCCATAGAATACAACGCGAAGCATGGTTCGTGCCTTGTTCTCCATAAGTTAGATATAAAATTTCAATGTGGATCAACAAAGAATGGAGACATGAACTAGCCAGTGTTTATCCAACAAGTGTATGAATCTTCAAAAGCTAAGGTTGCATACATTGGGATGACTTTCAATACAGTTGATACACCAAAATTATTTACAAAAATAGTGCTCAACAGCACAACCATCCACAGCTAGTAGACTTGGACATATAGCCAACATCCAACATCTTTGATTTTACACACCGATTGTTGGGGAAAACTAGGCTCCATATGGGAAAGTTTCCACTGAGTAGTGGAAGTGAAAGATTCCACAATATATCACTTGAAGGATCATAATAAATAGAAGAACAGACTTAATCTTACAGCTAAATTAGTATTAAATCTAAAAAAACTTGCTTTTATAAAAAATATTTAAGATATAGAATTAGAAAATGGTTATATCGAAATAAAAAATGGTTGAGCAGACGGATGGTCTCAAATAAACAAAAATATACCTATATTTTAGTTTCACAAACAATATGAATATGTTACTTTTTAACGTTTAGTTAATTATGGTATTACAAATGATGAGAAATATTACATAACAATTCTATATTCGATAATGTTGGACGGTATGCTATGCACCATGTTGAAGATTTTCTTTATAATCAACATAATTTACATTTTTAAAAGTTCGAACACACAGACCTATTTGTATAGAAGTATTAATAAATATTTAGTGAAATTACTAGGACTAAAGGGACTTTCACTATGAATATATTACTAGTAAATTAGTTTACTAATAGTTGTATTAAATTTCTTATTTACCATCAAAATTGTATCTAAATAAAACATGCTATAGTGTTGTGTTTTTTTGGACCAACAATTACATAGTGTAGGTTAAGAAAATGGTCGGACAGCTAAGGGAAAAGATCGCTCTCCTCATCAGACCAAAAAATTACAAGGGAGAGTCTCTTTGCTCCTCTGCGACCGGACAGGACACGACCGTCATCGTCCTCTGCTAACTTACGCCTTAAAACACCTTATCCTACGCCTAACATCTTATCCTACGCTTCTTCCCTTCCATTAAGACCTAGGGGCTAGGGGTCTTCTCCCCACCGTTGTCTTCCCGATCTTAATACCCATCTCGTCCATCCCCCAAATCCCGCTCATAATTTCGAACCGGAACCCTAAAGGAGTAACCTTTATTGGGGTTTAGGGGGTGTCTCCGAGACATGTTGAATGTCAGGTTCATTGATGAATCTGTTGTCTCTCTGCTTCAAGCCGTTCGGCAACTTTCGCGATAACTCCGAGTCCGGATCGGGTGGTGGCGGTGAAGGCAAAGACGGACTCCTCTGGTTCCGTGATCTCGGTAAATATCTCGGCGGAGAATTCTCCATGGCCGTGATCCAAGCCAATCAGGTCCTCGAAGATCAGAGCCAGATCGAGTCTGGAAATTTCGGAACTTTCGTCGGCGTTTACGACGGTCACGGTGGTCCTGAAGCTGCCCGTTATGTCTGCGATCATCTCTTCAACCACTTTCGAGGTTCGTTGCTATCCTTTACTGTCATTGGTCAACAAAGTTAGGAGCTTTGGGGTTTACTTAGTCCTTTATGGTTATACAGAGATATCAGCGGAGACACAAGGAGTTGTGACACGAGAGACGATACAAAGAGCGTTTCAGGAGACTGAGGAAGGGTTCGCTTCTCTTGTCTCGGAGCTTTGGAGTACGATGCCTAATTTAGCAACTGTTGGCACTTGCTGTTTAGTTGGAGTGATATATCAAAGTACTCTTTTTGTGGCGAGCTTGGGAGATTCACGGGTTGTTTTAGGAAAGAAAGGGAACTTTGGTGGTGGGTTCTCTGCTATTCAGCTCTCGAGTGAGCATAATGCTAACAATGAGGATATTCGTTGGGAGCTCAAGGACTTGCATCCTGATGATCCGCAGATCGTTGTGTTTAAGCATGGGGTTTGGAGAGTTAAGGGTATCATTCAGGTACTTTCTCATTCTCTAAGCATGTTGTTAATTGTTTTTCAGGGGAAGAGGCAAGCTTAGACATAACTAGGGATCCATGTCCTGATGACTTTCATTGCAATGAGTTAAGCAAACCTCATTAGCACCTGCTGTTTAGTACTGATAGGAGAGTAGTTATCAGTGCTTATGAAAAGCTGATTCGGTGACACATTGCCATGGCTCAACTTTTGTTTTTTGTTATAATTTTTAGTGATGGTGCTTCTGCCTTCTCTATGCTTTTATGGTGGGAGATAAATAAAGTTGTTTCTTCTGTCTTTATGTGGTTTGTCTTTGGTAAATTTTCAAATCATTAGAGAGGTCATCTATAGCTTCTACTCAGAAAAACTCTTTTGCATAATATCGATAATTGGCAAGTAATAACGTAGTTTATAAGAAGGGTTGCTGATGAACACCACGCAATTGCAGTAAAAAAAACAAGCTAAACATACGTCCTGCCTTCTTTGTTGATGTGGAGTTACCTAATGATTATAAAGCTTTCCCGGGTAGCTCTTAGGCAATGAACAAAGATTTGCTAGCTAGTAATTCCTTTCCTTGTTAACAATTTGATTTGAAATTTGGTAAATAGGTTTCGAGATCTATAGGAGACATGTACATGAAAAGGCAAGAGTTTAACAGGGAACCCATCAATCAAAAGTTCAGAATTGCAGAGCCAATGAAGAGACCGTTGATGTCTGCAACCCCAACCATACTCTCTCATCCTCTGCACCCTAATGATTCCTTCCTCATTTTTGCATCCGATGGTCTTTGGGAACATTTGAGCAACGAAAAAGCAGTTGAGATTGTTCATAATCATCCCCGCTCTGTAAGTTTTTATAAAATTGTTGGACTTGCTGTAAGGTTTCTTGATTGCATTTCTTGTGTGTCTAGGTTTCAGATAGGAGTTAGAAGTTGTTGAAATGTATAATTGATTTGTTGTCTTCCGTTCTCTTAGGGAAGCGCAAAGAGATTGATAAAAGCGGCTCTTCAGGAGGCAGCGAGGAAACGAGAGATGAGATATTCAGATCTAAAGAAGATTGACAAGAAAGTGAGACGCCATTTTCATGATGACATCACAGTTATAGTAGTGTTCTTGAACCATGACCTCATCTCCAGAGGTCAAACCAACTCAACACAAGACTCAGCCCTCTCTGTCAGGAGTGCTCTTGAACACTGAGAGCATACTTTAACAATTACAAAAAATGTTTCTTTGATCTTCTTAATTGGTGCTTATATGACTCTTGCCTGGAAGCTAACTGGAAAAAAACTGGGCAACATCTAAAGACACAAAAAATCAAAAATGAGATCGTACGTAATGAGTTCTGTTGTACTGTATTATTAACTAAGCGTCTATGTTTTGACTCTAGTTTCTCTTCATGTCTGCATGGCATTTTCTGGTTATACCATTGCCGTCGTGTTTCTATGTATGTTCACGCCATTGGACATGCATGTGTGGAACATAGATGAATGATTATAACTCATATCGTATGTAACTTCTTATTTTATCATAGACAGTGAGTTATATACCGACTCTCAACAAGACCATGTTAACTCAAATTTGATTCAGTCTAGTGCTTGCATTCCTTTTGTAAGAGATGCTGCTTATATACACTTTTCAACTAGCCAGGATATTGCACAGCACATAGAACCATCCAACTCTGCGTGAAGTGCCATAAACTTATGCAGCATCTTTGCATTCTTTAAGTGCCAAGGACATTTATTGTTCTTGTTTTTGATTCTGAAAAAGTGACATGTGTGAGAGATGTTACTTGCTGCTATACCATTCAGAACCTTAAACTTGCTGCTATAGGTCTTCGATCATTTTACATGTAGATGTTTTGAAATCTTTTTATGAGTTTGTTTCGCTACAAAATAAAGTGAAACTTCGATGTGAAATTTATCTTCTACCTTTAAACAACCATTCATATTTTTTCTTTAACAAGAGGAATTCATTATTATTTTTCTTCTTCTTTCTCTTCCTTTTCACCACCCTTCTTCATCAATTTTCACTGTAATTGTCGCATCATCTTTGATCTATGCAGTTCATCTTTCTAGCTCATATGTTTTTTCTCTACTTTTCTTAAGTAACTTTGTCTATATTTCCTTACAATTTTCTAAACTGGCATGCAAAATTAGTGTGTCCTATAATGCTCTTTCATATGGTTGACAAAGATTGAAAACTAAAGGGTTTAATAAAAAAATTATAAGCTAAACTTGACTTAAAGTGAATTACTAATTGCTGCCTTATGTTTTTATAATTTTCTCTGTAACTTCTTTTTCATAAGAGATATGTATTTATTTTTAAAACTTTTTAATGATTTTGTGAAAAATGTAGCCCACACATATAGAAATCAATCAAGTACAACTTAAAATAGAAAGAAGAAAAAACAAGACTAATTAGTAAAATTTCAAATTAATAACTTTTAAATTATCTGATAAAATATCTAAAAGTGATGAAATTATTACACTGAAGATGAATAGGTAAGATGAAGAATTTCACGAAATATCTTGTTAATAATGTTTATGTACATTATTTTTTGAAAATAAATTAAGTTTCTACAATATGTTAAAATTATGATTTTTTTTTGTTACAACTAAGGGGTATATTATCTTTTCGGTTTGTTTTAGGCACTCTTTAACTCTGGACCGGCACTGCTGCAATTGATAGAGCACATGACAAGTCCTTGTGTATCGACTATATTAAGCCTGCCAAGAAGCCCACTAAATTGAGTAGACACTACAATGAGACACATCAAGATCAGTGAGAAGGCCATGCTTTTGTTCTTGATGAGCATTGCCATGTCTTTGGATTATTAAAGCTGAAATGTATATGAAACTACAGAGTAGATTTTCTTTGTGTTGCTATTGGTTTGGGATGTTGATTAAGTGCTTCCCTTGCAGCTCTATTTATAGAATATGGTTCATAGATCTCTCCCTCCAGTTTACTTTGATATTTTATATTTATTTTTAAAAGAGGTTTGATACTGAATCCTAAATATGTAAATTTAAATGTAGGACAAACAGTCTATTTTATATTACTTTCACATTAGTTATGCAATTTAGTGAAGAATATTTATGTAATTTTCAAGGAATATCTTTTTTTGAACATCGAAGGAATATCCTAGATTAGTCGGGTGTAAGGTGTAACGATACTTTGAGCCCTAGCTTTAAGGCGTGATAGTTTTCCCTCTAATAAGGTGTGATTTTCCGGTGCGTGATCCCCGATCTGTTGCCGATGTCTTTCCATCAACTTTCGGATTTGATGTTGCCTTTCCGATTGTAGAAATTCAATTAACTATGGACTTTGTGTGTTAGGCTTATGGCTTAATAGGGTGTCCAGTTTCAATGTATCAAGCGTGTCTCTCTAGAGCCATAGCCACCACCAGTTTTATTTTTTGTTGATGGATTGATGAAAATTTTTTGATCATCTAACGTTTAACCTTTGATCCAAAAGAGGCTATAATGATGTGGAATGGATTGAATAGGGTCACGTCTGATGTATCACCTAAAGAAAAATTACAAAGCACAATGATGTCAATGATTTCATTATGCTGCGAAGAATTTCAAGCAATAAGGTGTTTGAAAATGCTTCTACAACAAAAGAAATTGAAGATATGGCTTTATCTGTTTCAAACCAAAAGAATTTTAATGTTATGGACAGATCTTTTGCATCAGGAGTGTTTGAGACGGATTGCAATGTAACAGATGGATCACATCGATTGATCTTCCTTAGAAAAAAAAAATTTACTAACAAGAAAGATTTTATAAGATCAAAAACAAAATGGAAAAAAACTAACAAATTAGTTTGTCCTACGCATGCACTAGGAAGCATTATATTATTGTTTTCTCTATTAAAAGTTCTTCTTAACAACGTGTTTGTTATAATTTATGTTTCATGTAATTAGTTACATTGATCTGAAATCAATAAAGTTAAAGTGTTATAAAAAAGATTATCTTATGTCTTTTATCATTGTAAGTATTTTTTTTGGTAAAAATCATTATAAGTTGTACGATCATATCCTTGTTATATACGATTTTCAAACAATGATTGAACTACCAACCAAACTAATCTCAGAAAGTTTTAAACTCTTTCTGTCTTTATGATCCAATAACTAGATACCAGGATGATTATGAATTAACTTACACCATATGTGTTATGGCAAAATTCTCTCTTAACCCTCTTGATGTTGTCAGCTGATGAAAAACACAAATGCATTTTCTGAATGAAACATAGAGATGCGTAAGAACTTCATGAGTTATCTTGCATATAACTCATAAAGTTGGAGAAATTTAGTTACTCTTTTCGAATGGAAGCCATTGCTTGGACAATCTTCTTATAATGCGTTTAAAGTCATCATCGATCTACCTACGTTAAGAAGGGAGTGAGTAAAGGAAAGCAAAGTCCAAAACATGTTTAAATTTGAAGTAACCATATAGGAGTTCAAATTGAATGGCCGAGTCATGACAATATGAAATCACATTAACGACTTGTGGGTCCTAAAACGGTGGTGGTGGGGGTGTAGGGCGGCCGCAGAGGCGGTGGAGCCGTGAAGGCGGATGTAGTAATAACGGAGGTTCCGGGTTAGAAACGTATAATAATGAAGTGATCGTTTTTTTGTCGTCACATCACATAGACATGCATATATATTGTGTAGATTTTTTCTGTATTTATTAAAAAGAGAAAAAGATTACATGATTTCCATTGGTAATAACATGCATATTCCCATGGACAATATATACAGTTCTAATGATTTATATACATCTTTCTACTACTCATTCTATGAAATACGTTGGAGACATCGATAAATTGGAAACGATTTATCCAAAGAAAATAACCAAAAAAAGTAATAGGTATATGATGCACAAACTAAAAACTGGTGTAAAAGGAAAAAAATTATAAAATAAATTTAAGTGGACTTGAGTAGCAAATTTAAACGTATTAAACGGGCTTCTAGGCCCAATAGATTTTATAGTTGAGACATTTATAGGCCTTAAACTTTCAGGGATTTGTCGGTGCGGCGTGGCAGACAGAATAAGACTGCTCTGGTCTTCGTCACACACACAAAAAAAAAAGCATCCCCACGAGTGTCTCTTTTATACAGATTTTTAAGATTTATTTGTGTACGTATTTCTCATTACTAGAGTGATAAGTGTTTACAGAGATTTATACAGGACGTAGAACGTACATATTAACATATATTATAGCTACAGTAATGGAACGTATGCGAGCGTGAAGATAGTGTATCTCTAGATATAAGGAGACTGTTATTAGCTAAGTAATTATTCGTACGTACTACATGATTAGTGAACTATAGTGATCAGTTGAGAAAAAGAAGAAGATATATATATACCAATTTTATCTATATTATGTTGCAATAATAAACGTGGTAATAGACTAAGGTGCGCGTATATGTAAACAAGTCAGTTTCATACTTTCATGGGGCCACGGTATTATTTCGAAAATGGACCGATTAAATTAAATGTTGTCTGTAAGTGAGATGTGAAGAGCTCCCTACCAATCAGACAGCTCCATGCCTTGTGATGTTCTCTAGAATTATTGGCTTCGTTGTGATAAATGAAACTGAAGTTTCATATATTTCACTACTCGTTACTGTCTTACTGGATCTCCCTAGTGATTTTGTACCATCGCTGGTGGAATGGAACACATAACAAAATAAAAGCATCATATAAAAATTCAGACCCTAAGACAACATACTATACTATAATGGTGCTGACTATGATTTAATTGTTGGCTAGTTTTAAATGAGAAAAATAATAAAACGTGTAACAAAACGAGGATGTTGACGAATTTGATGCGATAAGACGGAGAAGACGTTGACGACCTTCCCCTTAAGCTTAAGGGATGGTTAGAGCACTATGGTTAGAGGACAGGAGACTCTAAAAAAAGTAAAGAAAAAAAAATTAAAATTAGAGAGAGAGTAGCAAAAAGCTCTCATTGCAGGACTTTTAATTTTTAAGAACCTGATAACAACTCTAAATGACAGACGTCAGTCTGATAATGTTTTAATCGAATAAGTATAACTAATCATTATTATAGTATTATCTTTAAAAAAAAACTTTATAGAGGTTGTAACTGTTAATGTTGATCTTTACATCTCTAGCAATCTAGATATTGGAGGTTAATCAGAAAGGTTTATTTGTTAAGGGACCTAATCCTTTTTATTTCATAACGGTTCTCGTTGAAGTCGTCATTTTCAGATATTTGTAAACTGGGACATATAGATTTATAGTGATCAAATTGGGCCCAAGTTTATTCAATTTAGGACAATGTATGTCGCCATATTGGTTGTCTCTGTCTACCCGATTCTGTCTTCGTCTTGAGTTTATTGTAGTGTCATACAAAAATTAAAATTTGAAAAAAACAAAAGCACCCTCGCAACAAAATATTCGTAGGAAAGAATAATAATTGTAAAAGCTTATGTTATGTGATTCTTACACAAGAAGTTAATTTAACACATATCATCTTTACAATCGTTTTCACTAAAAAAATATTATGACATACTATAATTAATAAAATAATTTATAGATAAATATAATATGTTAATTACATTTAATGTAAATTTATATTTTTGGAAATTTTTAAGTCTATTTCTGTAATTATACAATTTTTAATATTAAACAAAAATATTAAAATTGTATATATCTTTTTAAAAAACAATTATAAACTTTTAATCGTAAAATCATTTTTCTTTTTTTGATATCTACAATTTTTTTAAAAAAATTTAGTTTTATCTTAAATAATTAGGAAAAAATTACATCAATTTTATTTTAAAAACATTATATATATATATATATCTTTTCTTATGTAATTTAAAATAAATCAAAATATTTATTTTAGCATAATTTTATGTTTAACTAAATTAAAATTTATATTAAAATATTAATATACAAATAATAAAATCTAAAATATTAGCATAATTTTATTTTTAAACATAATTTAAATTAAAAAATTTACTACTCCACAGTGCAGGAAAACATTTAGTTTTCTGTTAAAAAACAAGAAAAAAATTAATAGAAAGGCCCACATTATATTTTACGGGGTGCAAACTCATTAGAACAGGAAATAAAGGGATCACATAGGAATAAAATAAATTTTGGCTGCGTCGGTGACTTGAGGCTTCCCCTGCTGGAGAAAAGCTCACATGCGTAATCTCAGCTATATTTATTAGGACATCAACACATGTCCGAGCACAATACACTTCTATATCTGTTTCAAATTCAAATATGCTGTCCTGAAGAAAAAAAAAATTGGAAACCTCGACGAATCGGTCTGAGCTCAGACAAAATAATCCGCCATTTTCTCCTCGGTCACTCTGCTTATCTCGTCAGTATCGGATCTGGGTCTACTTCTCTTTCCTTTCAAGGTGACAAAAAACAACAACAACAAGTTTCAAATATTTTTCTTTTTCATTCACACCTGTTTCGTTTAGATTTTACAGTTCTTTTTTTTTTGGTTTTCCTTTTAGAAAAAAAAATTAAAACATCAGAGTATGTTATTCATCCATCATTCATTGAGTTAATTTCTGGGTTCGTAATAAATTCAGTGAGAAATATTTAGTTCCTTTTTATTAATTTAAATGTATTTCCCCCTTAAGTCACGGCATCGGAAAAAAGCAAAAAAAAAAAAAACAACAGCTGTGTTCATGCTTCATGCCCTAGATTAAGCAATTATATATATTTATTTTTTCATAAAATATTTAATTTCGAATTCAATGCAGTATAAAGTTACCTACTTTTGACCAATATCTGAATAAAAACACAAACCAAACTTCAAACTCTTTCTGTCTTCTTTAATCCTCTAATCTATAGTCTCTACTTTTAATGTTTTTGACTTTTATCTATCTATACCACGTTGATTTTGATTCGTAATTATCCATAGTATATTGCATATGATTAAGCATTAAAGTATTTCCTTTATCGATTGATGAAAAAATTAAACTTTGTGATTTATTATTTGCAGATTTTTAGTTATTTCTGGAGACAAGGCGTTAGCTGTAATTCATTTTTTTAAAAAATTGCTTTGGCTATTAAAGGCGGCACAAGCGTATGTGTGTTCCTTTCGTCTCTACTGGGGACAGATCTTGATCTTGATTACAGATTCAAGAACTAATAGATCGTTTTTCAGAACTTCGATTCTGGTCTGAAAGTTGTGTACAATGGGGATGAGTCTCGATTTCGATGTTGATCTCGAGAAAGGAATCGTTGATTGCGACAATGTTTATACAAAGTCGCTTGAGAAGCCATTGTTACCGATGTCTCCAGATAACAACACGGTGAAACCGAGAGAAGAAACTGTCGGTTCGTTAGAAACCGATGCTACTCCGGTTCAGTGTGCTATCAGTAAAACCGGGATGGGGGAAGAGCGATGGGAAAGAGAAACGCAAGAAATCGGCGTCGAAGCCTCCTCGACCGCCGCGTGGACCGTCGCTGGGACGCAGCGGATATGAAGCTGATAAGGGAGATCGCTGAATTAGCGATGCTGAAACGCGCGAGGGTCGAACGTTTGAGAGCTTTGAAGAAATCGAGAGCGGCCAAAAGCTGCGTCTGCGGCTTCGTCGCTAGGCAATGTCTTGGCCTCCGCTTCTCACCGCTATTTTCTTCTTCGTCCTCGTTTTCCAAGGTGTGATTTGAGTTTTTATCTTGCCATTGAGACTGCGTTTGCGTTTGGTTGTTTATTTCAGTTCATCTTATTTGTAATATTCAGGATTGTCGCCAAGAGCAGCCGTTAGCTCCGGCACCGGAAAAGACAATGTGGTTTAGTTTCGGTTCAGTATGCGGGAAACCCGTCCGCGAGCGAACCGGATGGAAGTTATACCGGTCCGTTGTTACCAAGAAGATTACCGAAGTATGTTGTTTGTTTCTGTCCGTTAAGAAGAGGAATCATATTTTAATTTTGTCTGAAATAATCTTTTAATCATATCTTTTTGTACTCGCCAGGTTTACTAAAACCGGTTTCCGGTTTTGAATAGAGTTTCACAATGAAGCATAAACCAAAAGGGATAGAACTGGACATGCTCATCGCTGCTTGATCAAACCATCTATCGGTTTAGATTGTCGGTGAACCATACACACTCCTACCTATAGTTTTTGGGCCAAAAAGCGGCTGCTTTCTCTGCGGCTATGAAACTTAGTATAACAATAGTTTTGTAATATTCTACCTGAAGTAAAAATAAGAGAAGTTACAAATAATAAAATTACTGTTGTGTTATTCCAGTGTATGTACCTTTCTACATGTGCTACTATAAAACCATAATACAAGTTAGGATCTTATTAGTAGTAGATTGTTGTATTTTTAACGGATGTAAAGAAGTATTCAAACTTTGATGAGATTCAAAACGTAAAAAAATTATCTAATCAGAATTATTGGTATAGTTTTTTTTTTAATATTTGAAATCACATGCTAGTGATGCTTGCAGTTATTTGAAATCAATATTATTAAAGGACATTATATATTTGGAAACAGAATCCATGTGGCTGTATCTAGACACTTCCACTGAGCTTAGAGACCACTTTTAATGCTGTGCAAAATTAATTGAACATGTGATTTCACGTGTGTGTATTTTCAAATGTCTATGACTCCCCATATATGTTGCGTAGCTGTCTTGGGATGCTTCGTGGTCCCAAATATCAAAGTGACCATATAATCATATATACTCCCCAACTAAATAAATACAATGTAAGAATACTGCTGTATAAACATTACCATTTTCTTATTAAATTATTTAATTATATTTTTTGGTAAATAGAAATTTGTTCGTTTCAATAATTACAAATATATAAAACTATTACTTGTGAAAGAAACAAAGATTTCTTAACGACTGTTCATTAGAGACTTAATCACATAAATGGCCACGTCGCAAAGATTTCTTAACCAGCTGGTTTTCTAGCCGTAAGAGCCACCGAGCTTTTCATCGTCGGCCATGGTACTATTGATCCGTTTCTGACAAGAATCAGTCTGTTTCTCGGCATCTCCGAGAACATACGTCGCGAATCCAAACTCCCCTCGCTGCATTGCCTCAATAGCCTGAGGAATGTTAAACCGGACCACCGGCCGGTACATCTCAGCACACTGAGCTAGTGCTCGCTCCGCCGCAGGATCGTGAGAATGTCTGATCAGAGTTTGGATATAACCGAACATATCGGTCATGTTTTCCTAGGACAACAGTGGGTCATTGCGGAGGCTAAAGATTTGGGATCGGAAGGTGAAGGAGTGAGAGGGCGGAGAGAGGCTTCGCAGAGGTCGCAGAACGGCGTCTCTTTGCAGACTGTGTCAATTAGGTCGTCGGATGATTGAGCTTGCAACGGTAGGAGCAGGAGGAGAAAGAGGTATAGAGACGGTTGTGATGTGACGGCGGAGGATTTTTTCATCGTCGGCGATGGTGAATCTTGAAAAGAAAGTGAGAAGAATATTGATGTGTAATAACTTTAAGTTAATACTTTTGTGTTGTGAATGCTATTAACTACTTATGTCCCTAGACTTATATAGTTGCTACTTAAATTTGTTATATACATGTTAGTAAATGTTAAAAGCTTACAAATCTTGGTTAGTGATTATTAGGTTATATAGTTCTTATAATTCCAGCCCGTGACAACCTTGTTGAGTATAGCTTTGTTGTGAGTATTGGTATGGTATACGTATATCGATTGATGAACACAACTTAAACTTTAGAGCATCCACATCAATGAACCCTTCCTTTGGGGTTCATCTTTTCTTTTTTTATTATTAATTTTTTTTGTTTTTCTTTTTTGTTTTTTTTTTTAAAAAAAAAAAAAAAAAAAAGTAGACCAATCGCGGGCCGCCACGTGTCGTGGGGCCCGCGCTACAGTGATGAACCTTAGGAGAGAGGGGATCACTAGAGAGAGCTTTAGAGAGAGGGTTTATAGGATTTGATTATTTTAATAATATTTTTTATGTTGAAAAGTGTGTAAACCCCCCATCTAAACCTTTGATGGGGGTGCTCTTATATACGTAAACATGGATATGTGGTGTTTTGGCACAAAAAACAAGAGAAAAGTAGATGTTGTGTGTGGTAGATATCGGTCTACATGCAACGAAGATACCATTATACATTTCACACTATATTAAACCTTTTTTTAAACTATATTAAACCTTTTCATCTAATTTAAATATTTTTTCACTTATAACAGAAATATATATATTTTGGGGCTGCCTACTCTAGTTAGCCTGGCTCGTGAATGTTGGTGTATCCCGTGATTCGGTTCTAAAGACTTCATGCCCATTTGTGAATGAATTTACCGGTTTAGCAGAAATCAAGGGACGAGAACGACCTTAAATTGACTCTATTCTTTCCGGTTTAACTAGGTTCTAAAAATCGTTGATTTTATCAACTTAATTATCACTTCGATACATGAGTATTTCAAAGTAAGGATAACAGAATTCAGAGGAATATTATATTGTGTATAGGTAGTTTTAATACCGTTTTGTAAAAATGTTCAGAGCAACAAGTTCTGGACGATGGCTCTTGGTTACATCACAGATCTTGACCGATTTTCTGGGTCAAATCGGGTAAGGGAATTGGCCTTCGGGAACCCTCCTTCACAGATGGAGGCTTCAATGCCAGCGTCGACAATTGAATCCTCAGCAAACTTAGGGTTCTTTGATAGCAATAATGGCTGTGTGCACGTCGTCCTCTACGATTGTCTTGTATCTTAGATTACATTCATCCAACATCCGCTTAAGCATCTGGTTTAGTTTTGTACGCCACGTTGATCTGCCGAATAGTCTCTGTCCAAGCACCTACAACATTAAACACATGAAAACTTTCTAGTAGTCAGAACCGGTGTTAGGTATAATGAGATGAAACATCCTCCTATTACTCCCATAGTATTAGTACTTAGCATATATATATACTTTCGGCTCTAAATAATTATAAAAGTATATGTTTGTTAATTGTTTCGAAAGAAAAAACACATTGTTACAAAATCTAAGCCATGAATAGAAATACTATATGATTTTGTTTGTTAAAAGGTAAGATTATGTAGAGAGACCTTGATTTTGTCGACGAGGATGAGAACTGAGGCCGACGATGTCAGCTGAGGAAACTACGTGGATCGGAGTTGAGGAGAGAGAGACAAAGAGTGTAGTCAGGTGTCTGTTTGCATGTCTCATCTACAATATTTCCCATCGCAGTTCCCATCATCATAGCCATCATCACTATCATCATCATCATCTTTATCATTTTCATCTTTTAAAAGCCTTTGAAACTTAAGATTTATAGTTAGTGAACCTTCCAAATCGCAGAAGTGTATATATATGTGTTTTCGGTGTGACTAGTTGTGAATCTTATGATTATCCTAAAACTTTTTTTTTGCTTCGATATACGTAATATATTTATCGCACATTAATGACATTTTTTTCATGTAATTATTTAGTCAAATACAATTAATTACAGTAAGAATGACAATAAAAGCTGGCTAAATATACGACAATGTTCATGTCTTTTCGTTAACAAAATGTTTTTTTTTTATAATGGAGGTTATAGAATGTCAAAGGTCTTTGACCGAAAACAGTTAATTAAGGGTATACTATACAGCAAATCAATACTCCAGCGATAGACTGTTGCTATTTTAAAATTTAAGCAACGCTTATTAGTTATTATCTTTTTTTCTTAACACTATTTTATTGAAACTGATTTAGAACATATTACATCACAGAATAATACTCCAACTGTTTCTAAATAATGTATGTTCTAGCACATTTCACTTATTTCTAATTAAACAATGTTTTTAATTTTCTATGTGTTTTTAATAATGAATTGTCAATTTATAAAAAATATTAAAATAATTTTAGATTTATTAAATTGCTATTGGATAAAACTTATCAAAAATTATTATATTTTGAAAACTTAATGCATTGATTGTTAAATACTCCCTCTGTTTCTAAATATTACATATTTTAAAATTTTCACACATATTAAGAAAAATTAAATATTTAGCTATCAATGCATGAAAAATTTAAAATATAACAATTTTCCATAAACTTTAACCAATAGCAATTCAATAATTTCAAAATTGTCAATTAATATTTCTTGGAAATTGACAATTCATTATTAAAATTACATAGAAAATTGAAAACATTGTTCAATTAGAAACAAGTGAAATGTGCTAGAACATACATCATTTAGAAACAGAGGGAGTATTAACTTTTTCTTAATTTGTGTAAAACTTTTAAAATGTACATTATTTAGAAACATAAGAAATATAACAAAACAACAATGAAA
>CAJHQQ010004173.1:0-31888 GCA_905132885.1 Moricandia moricandioides
GATCTCCTAAACCCTAAGGTTTAATTCAGAGCGATACTTAATAAAACCCTAGCAACCTATTAATCTGCATTATTAAAATTCTACCTGAGAATTTCCCCTAAGTCTAACCTCGTAAATTAATCTTCACAAACCAAATCAGTCTTAAAGATCGCTTTTCTTGTTATGTTATAATTCATCTAGCTTTAATTCAAACAATAAGTATATTGTGCAATCATATGAGTCTGTATGGATTCGATCTATAAGTACTACATTGAATCTCTTATTTGAGAGACTAAAGTGGGAATATTGGGTTAATTTGAAAGTGAAATAAAACCCCACATCACAAACCTCCCCCAGACTTAAATTACACAGACCCCAGTGTAATCTTGCCCCGTATTGGTTGGAAAAAATCAAATCATAAGTAAATAGTAAGAGGGTGTCGATTGATGGTAGGCATGTGTGATCGATCGATGGTCGTGATCCATTATCGACTGATGGTGCCTCTATGGTGATGATCGATAGTAGACTCAAATAGTCTGTGGAAACAAAATAATACTCAAAATAAATAGTAGTATAAGTACAAAATAAATAACAACTTACTAAACAGTGGGTTGCCTCTCACTCAGCGCTTTGTTATAGTCTTAAGCTCGACGCATTGAACATTCTGACTAGAATGGAGGTGAATCAACACTTCGAAAACAAGTGTCCACATCTCCTTTGCTCTTCTGAAACCATGTACCAACGAAGCTTCTCATGGCCTCATCTCCTCTGGCTTTCTCATTCTTCATTATCTCCTTAGCAACCTCCACTGAATGCATTCTCCTTTGTAGATTCTCAATACTGCGCTGTAGAATTTGATTCCGGCAGCTGTAGTGTCTGATATATCCTCCAATTGCTGAGAAATATCTTCATTCATCAGGTTTTGAGAAAAGGTAATCTCATTGAACATGTCTTCTAATTTTTTTTCTGTCGCAAACTTCTGTCTGTCCAAGTCAGTATCGATCGATGGCTTGATGATGCCGTCGATCGATGTCATTCTTTTTGGCCCAATCGCATGTTGTCTTCGAATAGTATCCAAATCTTGCTTCATCTCATCCATGCGTGAAGTCAAACCGGTGGGCACTTGTCTATTGGATACTTGACATCATCAAGCCTCTTGTAGGAATCATCCAGTGACATCTCTTAAGATTTGTAGATCTCATGCACGAAATCGTCAATCTCTGCTCTTCTGTATGTCTCTTGCTTCTTCATAGACATAGCGATCTTTGTTGCATGTTCTGGTAAACATATGTAGCTCTGCTCAAACATAGTATCTATTTCTAGAACTGCTCTGATATCTTCTTTTTGCACATTCACAACTCTTCTGTCTATAGCTCGTGCATGGACATTCTCATCTCCGTAGATGCCATACTCATCTTTCTTTTCCCAATGGAAAATTCTTCTGCCGTTTGCATCATAATCTCTTTGTCCATGCTCTACATCACCGTCTATCAGTAGTGGGTTTATCCAATAGACTGATTGTGGACTTCCTAAACCAAAAGGATTAGAGGTACAAAACTGGTTCACCCCTGGAATAGTAGCGTCGATCGATGCATGAAGGCTGGCGTCGATCAATTTTTGATGTTTGGGAGTGCATAGATCAATGTGGATTGGCACGTTCTTTTGTTCCTTGCTTTCGATCGATGCATATACTCGTGTGTCGATCGATGGCTGTTGTGCAAATACAGTTCCTGATCCAGTAGCCATAACAAGAGCATTTGCTACATCCTCCTTAGGTATGTTTAGAATTCTTCCATAGATATCTCGTGCACGTCCTTTTGTATCTTTGAAAATTCCAAATTCATCTGGTCTGAGATAACCATCATATGCATCTTCTATTCTTGGCTCTTGTTTTGGTTTGCGTCTGATGTTGTTTGAAGGTATGGGGGTGCTGTCGATTGATGCTTGTTTATCCATTTTCGCGTCATTACCCAGCCAGCTTCTTCCAGTGCTAGGCCGCGATACTCAGTTAGCTCTTCCTCTATGTAATCTGCATCGCATTCTTCGTAAGCTTCACCGTAACCTCGGTATGCCTGATGGGTGTCGACGATGGTCTATGGTGATCGTCGGTCGATGCTCGATAATCAGACTGGTTGCCGAAAAGATTTCCAGCTCCATTAGCCATCGCAAGTATATCTACGACATCTTCTCTGGCGACATGAAAAATTCTGCCATCCATAGCTCTTGCGTGACCATCTGGATCTCTCATAATACCGAACTCATCTGGTTGTAGATAACAATATTCCCTCTCGCGTTCTGCTGCTGAATCCAGTTCGGACTCTGAGTTACAACCAATATCGATCAATGGTGATTGACTACCATCAATCAACGTCGATTTGCCAAGTTGATGGGAAACATGAAAATTACAAGCCTCTTTCATAGCAATTCCTCAGTATTCGATTATTTCTTCTTCTCTGTAATATTCGTCGTACTCGAGATAGGTCGGGTTGTAATCAAGATCTGTGTGGCAAGCTCCTACGGTGGCCATGAATGCTCTACCGAGTAGTAGCGAAGAGTTCCAATATATCTTGATGTCCATCACATGGAAGTCTACTGGGACTAGGGTGTTGTTAATCTTCACTAGAACATCTTTTACCATCCCTCTTGAGTTCACTCTTGAGCAGTCTACAAACGTGAACGAATCATTGGAGGGTTCCACTCTCAGGTTCAGATCCTCTGCCATAGACTTTGGCATAATTCTCACTGATGAACCAGTATCACAGAGGGCGTTGGGATATTCGTTTCCCTTGATGAAGCATGGAACCACAAACTTTCCAGGATCACTTTGCTTCTTCAGACTAGTCCTCTGCTTCATCTTCTCTCTAAGATGATTGAACATTATCTCTATATTATCAGTTGTCTCCCTTGTTTCCTAGAAAAACATCCATAATTTGTAAGTATAATAAGCTTCATCAAAAGAGGTATCTAGAGGAATTTTGAAAACTCTTTTGGCAAAGCTATCTATCTTTTTTCATTGGCTTCTCTGTGTTGATGTTTGGGGATCTTGTGCCTCCTCTTTGAGTGTCCATCATCTTCTCTATCAAGATCCATAGCTTCATATGTGTCTGTATTCTGTTCTGAAACCGTCACGGTTGGACGCACAATCATACTTGCATTGAGGTTCGGCACTCGAACTTGGTTTCTCCTCTGTCGATCGATGCTAAGGTCCCACCGTCGATCAATGCTAAGGTCGCACCATCGCTCAATGCCTACTTTACCCTTTCGATCGGTGCTTGGAGGTCTGTGTCGATCGCCGTTAGTTGATTCACACGAAGACACTGATACTGCAGGAGTTACCGTTAATCGATTCTCACGGCTTGGTGTCAATCGATGCGGATGAGGAGTGCCGAGTGACATGGAATTTTTCACATGAAAATCTATGTCTTGGAGATTCTCTCTCTTAACTTCCTGCCATAAATCATCATCAATCAATGCATTGACATGGTGCTTCTGTCCAGCCTCTATTTTCTCCTTGATCAAGCTCTCATGCCTCCAAATGGTTTCACTTGTTTTCATCACTTGATTCTCCAATTTCTTTACATGGGTGCTGAGGTTTTCGAACTTGGTATTGAGGCTGAGGTACATACCATCTATCTTCCCATTGAAATAAACAGTCATCTTTTGTTGTCCCTCTAAAACTCTGTCAACCATGCTTCGATATTGCTTTTTTGAGTATCTGGAGGAGGATTCTGGTAGTAGGAAGATCCATAAGTCATGTTGTTGTTGAAGGGCCTTCGTAGTGAACTCTGATTAAAGTTACTCCTTTGACCAGTCCCATAGGGATTCCTGTTGAAACTTGGATTCCCTTGTCACGGGAAACCATTCCCATTAATGTAGTTCACATCCTCTTCTTTAATCTCATCATCTCCAGACTCTACTGCTTCTACTTCTGAAAAGTAACCTGCTTCTTGATAATATTTTGAACACTATCCAGTTTTGCCTTGATTTCTTTAATATGTTCCTTGCTCACAGCTGGGGCTGATTTCCTTCTCTCAAAATTTGTGTTATTGGTACTGCTGCTTGATGCCAGATTCTCAATCAGTCTAGTAGCTTCTTCAGGGCTCATGATGCTTAAATTCCCCTCACTAGCCGTTTCCAAAGACATCTGATACTGTAATCAAATACCTCTGAAGAAAGTGCTAATAAGATGCACTTTGTTGAACCCGTGATGTGGACAGTCTCTCTAGTATGACTTGAATCTGATCCATGAGTTTCTCAAAGACTCTGAAGATTCTTGTAAAAAATTAGCAATCTTGCTCCTCAAATCTTCTACTCTCGCGTCATCAAAGAAGTTAAGCAAGAAAGCGTTCTTGATGTCAGTCCATAATGTAAGAGATCCCGGTGGTAGCTTCTTAAGCCATTATGAAGCTTCTCCAGCAAGTGAGTACTTGAAGAGCTTAGATAGTCCTCAGGGATTCCAGTGGCTTTAATAACATTCATTAGATCCTCAAATCGCTCCAGATGATCCATAGGGTGCTCATGACGCAACCCATGGTAAGGTGTCTACGCTACAAGTCTGAAGAAAGCGGGCTTGATCTCAAAATTGTTTCCATGAAAAGCTGGAGGACGAATGGCGGATCTTTTGGCATAGAACTGGTTTGGACGGTTGTAGTCAGCCAATTTTGTAATAACCCTCACGAGCAGATATAATTTGGTCGAGAAAAATACCGCTCGACCAGTTTGGAGATGGTCCGACCATAATCAAAATAAAATCGAGCAAGTAAGTTAATACTCTACGGGACTGTCTAGTGGTCTAATGACTATCTTATGATAGTTCTCGTCGAGTGTTTGATGATCAGGTTGTGTATTAAATATTATGGTCGAGTGTATATTTAGCTGAACAAGATTTTTCGAGAGCAAGACGTGAGCCGAAGGACAAGAAATATTTGGTTGAATAATTGTTCAGAATTATCCAGCAGCTTTCTAAATAATTCTGACCCGTCATGTACTTCACCTTCTCAGCTTCTTGATCAGTGACCAAGTCACATGCCATGCACCTTCCAGTTTGCTTGTTTTTGTAGTAAATGTCACATGAAAGTCACAAGCTGCCTGTCTGCTTGCTTGCTTCCTTTCTTGCTGGACCAGAACATGTGAGAAGCACATGACTGAGTTAAGCTTTCTTCATGTGAAGGAAAGGAAAGCAGCTTGGCTGCTGGGAGTGATGAAGCAGCTCTCCACCTGTCCACTCTCAGCCCTGCTTTGTGTTAAGTAAACCCTGAGCTGAAGAAACCCCATATGGTATAAAATACCATCATCTCTCCTCCTGGTTCTGAAACAGAAAGAAAAACCATAGCAAAATTCAGAGAAAATCAGTGAGAAAGAGGAAGAGAAAAATCAAACAAAAATTCAAGAAGGACATTGGACGAGTTTCTCTCAAACCTTGCTCAGTCTGTTGCTGTGTGGAAGATCAGAAGTCCAGCAGTGAGCTAATCTTTAAGAAGAGAACCATCTGAGTCCAACTAACCATTTGTATTTTGGATGGTCAATGAGAGTGGTCGGATCAGCCGGATGCTTGTGGTGGTTCTGAATCGAGAGTAATCCAAAAGTGGAGAATATTTAGTGAGCTCGAGTCTAGTCTTCCTTAGCCAATCTCATGGATTCAAAGGTGAGTCTGGATAGATGACTGATGAGTTATGAATTAGTGTTTCATGAGTAAAATAAATGGCTATGCTTGATAGATAAGTAACTCTCTTGAACTATATTAACCTGTGAAGTGTTTACTTATTATAAACACTTAAGAAATATTATGAATTATTATTTGAGGTTTATCCCTAGCCTTAGTACTTGTTCTCAAGTACTAATATATAAGTATATAAGTATGAATCATGTGAAGTCTTATTGTATACTCACTCTCCCTAAAGTTCCCGCATTACCGTGAATTGGTCCTGCGATATGGAACAAGGTCACAAAGACACGATGATGGGGTCGCACCCTGGAGACCGTGTAACTGCATGCAGCGTTAGATGTTTGATCTTGGAATATCTGACTGAGATGATGGTTATATTTATTTTTCCCGCTAGGCTCGGTTAGCCTTGGTGGTTTTTTGGGTTTAATATATATATATATATTATACGTATGAGTGAATGGCGGGTGCTGTGGAGGTGATGTTTAAGATATGATTCACATCTATGGAATGATAGGCCTTATATATATAATAGTTATAGAATATATGTCCACTGCATTCAAATGGTGTCGACTGCTCGGGATACTATTAATATGTGTTGGGGGTGCGGGATTAAACTCACTGAGTAAACTAGTTACTCATGACTCATTTGTGATGCAGGTAACCAGTACGCGGGAGACCTTTACTCTAAGAGGGGAAGGAACAGCATTAGCCAGCGATAGTTTTATTATCCCTGCAAAGTATTTTTGATATATCCTATGTGTAAATTTTGTTGACCGAAAACCTCGAGGTGAATCATTAATATTTTGTAAGATGCTTTTCAAAGAATATTATACAATGTATTGAAAAATGTTTCTTTAAGTACGAGTTCCATATGATATTAGTCCTTATCCAGATGAACTAACTATCGGATACTCAGTCGGGTTGAAAAGCCTTGGTCGATATCTGGTAGGACCGTTGGTGTTCTCAAATTTCTAGTTCAAGGTGATCGGATTTTTTTCCGTGAACCTCGGGTCGGCTTTCAGGGAACATCGACCGTGTCATTTCCGGTCATCTACGATCGGGGGTGTCACAAGTGTTCTGTGAGCAGCTTGGGGTTTAGCTTCAAGTTGAGCTGCCGCAGCGTCTGCTTTTGTATCACGGATTACAGCCCCCTGATCGTCTATCTTTTGACATGTTGCATTACGCAGGTGACCGTTGAGATGACGCAAGTCTCCATTCTCATTTTGAACCAATACAATATTCGCAACAATCCTCTTCTGATGTCGTAGATCAATGTGTGTAGGTGTTCTTCGATTGATGCGGTGTGGTCAACGTCGGTCGATGCTCAAGTTCTGATTTTGGTCGATGCTATCCGTAAAAAGGTATTGATCGATGCTGAGTAGATTCCGTCGATCGATGCTTGTCGTCTTTCTTTTTGGATCGTACGTTTGAGCTTCTCTGGGTCTGAGAATAGTAGTTTTTGTCCTTTATTTCTCCTGGTACTTTTTTGCATGTACCTGAAAAATAACGAAAATAAAAATTCAGTAACTTGAAAGTAAAAATAAACCTAAACTAAATCCTAGAAATTAAATATAATGGCGATCAATGCTCCAGACAACGGCGCCAAATTTGACACAATGTGTTTATTGTTCTAGTAGTGTATAAATATCCTAAACAATTAACTGTCAAATTAACCCTTAATCCTAACACACAAAACAATACTCTTGCCAGGAGAGATCAAGTGTAGTGCTTAGGGATTGAATCCACAGAGAACAATGACACACAATAGATTTCTTATTTCTAAAGACTAAACTAGGTAGATATATATAATAGTAGAAAATAATCAGTTTAAGGAAATAATCATTATCAGGAAGCTGCAATATGAAAATATTCTAATAATGTAAATATTGAAATATGATAATAGTGCAAATATGGAAATATGTTATTAAACTTAACTAAATGTAAATATGCTAGACCTAGGGTTTCAGGCTTAATGGATTATAGGAAATATGAAGCACATAAATATAAATATTCTAGAACTCAAATATTAACTATTCTAACCCTTTTAACTCTCACTCTCGTATGCGAGTAAAAGGAAAGACCATCGAACGACGACTAAGGCCTGATGTCCATCGATGGTGAAATCAGAAGGAAGTGTGAACGAGATTTGATATGTTCACCAAGCTAATTGGACCAGCTCTCGCATGCGCCTAACAACCTAGTTCAATGGAGTCTATTCTAGCACAAAACATACTCTCCTAGTCGTCAAAGTCCTACTTTTGAGATCCTAGTTTGCTATTCTAAAATGCAAGCATTAAGCACAACTCAATTGATGGATATTATCTCAACCTAGCAATCCTACTTTTGGGATAATCCATGATTGCCATCATTCAACCATAAATTTAGTTGATGACTACTCAAACATAATTAAAGTAAGAACAATAATCTGAATATAATGCATAGATAGAATACTAGGGTTTCAATACAAATCTCCCTAAGGATTTATCCATGTGTACACCTATGCGCATGGATACTATTTTTTTTTTAATTTTTTTAAGTATGTTTTCACATTAGTTTTACTCTTAAATGGCAAGCTATCTTCTCAATGTATATAATTTTTTTTTGCTTCTGGTAGTTATCCTTTTACCAAACTCCACACTTGTGTATTGATTGTTCATGCACCTCACTTTTATTTTTTCAACCGGTCAAAAATCTTAATAAATCTTTTTCGTGTATATATGTTCAATGTACACGTGGACAATGCACTTTATGTACACACTCAAGAAACATACAAGTCTTCATAGGAAAAGTTAATACAATTACTCCTCAAAAGAACACCACACTAATAATCTCCCATCTACCCAACACTATCACAGAAAAAATCCAAAACATATATAAAAACAAAACAACGGTTCACAAACAAATTTTATCCTTCTACCACATGTTTATGCCTCTTATATACAAGTGTACCACCCATTCCTTTTTCTCTTTCACTTCTAAAAATAGTTCTTCCTTAATAAGAACTTCCATGTACTCCACTTATTTTTCTTATGTGATTTCCTTATCTCATTCACTTCATCCATGTACATCCTAAACTTCAATCTTTATTATTGGCTGCACAAGTAACTGCAAAAAGAAACATGAACAAAATGTACACAGTGTTTTGTATCCATGTGTATAAAAAAATTTAATATGTACACAAGTACAATATTGTACACAATACAAACCACATGCATAATGTACTACTATGTCGCATCTATTCAGCTACAACCAAAATCCAAAACAATATACCTCTGGATCATTCTCAACACAAAATATCAAATCACAACACATTTTATACATCCACATGTACTTACAACCTTCTTATAAATCCAGGTGCACAATACCTTTGTTATCCACATGTATCCATAATTGTCCAAGTTTAAAGCCACAAACATTTCCACCAACGACGACTGACCAAAGCGAAAAGAACCAAAGAAGGAGAAGGAGACCACCGGTTTCACAAGCGAATTCTAAGTTTTGTTTTTAGCTAGAGAAAATCAGAGAGCTTAAATATATACTCAGCAAAAAGAAATAGGGATTTGATTTTGCAGAAAAAAGGTCGAAGAAGATAAAGATGAAATATAATGGGACCCATTATCTTTTTAATTTGAAGTGAAAAGAAAAAGAAACCAAGAAGCTCATCAATAGTTACGCTTCAGTTATGGTCAATAATGTAAAAATCACAATAAACTACCCTAATAGTTGAAACTGACCTAAAATGTAATAAAATCACATAAAATGACTCTAGCTGTAAAACAAAGAAAATCCAATGGTTAAGAATTGAGATAGATATAAGTCTTGTTAAAATTCAGAGTAATCTGGACCGCTGAGATGACAGATAGATGTGTGGTGGTGGTTGATTCCCACTACATAATAGTTTAGTTAGTCAACGGTTAGTTATAAATTGACTAGTTTCTTTAGACAAAAAGGAAGTTGTTAGAATAAAGTGTCTTCGTAGAATAAACTGCCCTATAGTGTTAATGGAAACTTAAAATTGCCTTCCCGTGTAATTTTTTCATAAATATAAAGCCCATCTGGGTTTCCTCGTAAAACTAGCTATCAGGTTTAATTTTGTGCAACTAGCAGTAAGGTAAGTGTGTTTGTCTGTTCCTATGTGACTTGAGCCTCAGCATGATATTTTCATTATTTTTCATATGTGCAAATTTGGTAGTTATTAAGTATTTTTCATACAAATGGCTCAATAAAAATACCATTTGTACATCAAAATTAATTAAATTATGTATGGTATTTGGTTGAACAAATATTCTATATTGACCTGAATTGTTAGTTTAGCCAGTTTTAGCCAGTTTTTTTCCTTTTTAATTTAAATTCAAGTTTTGACTCAACCCAACTCCGGTTTACTAAACAATTCACAGTCGGACCAATATGACCGGCAAATCTACTCTAGTTTTTTTTTAACACCGTCCGGTCCAGTTTTCGAAACATTGTCTACAACGTATCATAATCTTACAAATTTTCCACTAACATACACTAATCATTATACTTTATAAATCAAAACTTGAAGTTTCTTTAATTATTTTAAAATGTAGATATATATTAATCAACCAAATTTTGATAAAGTTCACTAAATTATGTATGTTAACTTTTCTTATTCATAATGTTTAACTCATTAAATAATTTTGTACTATTAGATTCAACACACTAGTTCTTCTTGTTCTATGCTTTTTAATCACATTTAAAATATACAATGAAAATTAATAAGAGAAATACCTTCAAATTATAAAACTATTATTTTTCTCAAAATAAACATAAGTAGAAAAAAAAATCAAATTTAGTACTTATTTATTAACAGATAAAACTAAAAAGGCATCTCTAGTAAAGAGTTCGTCTCGCTCCCAGGCACTGAGATCGAGGCGCCGCATCTTCACCCTCATCGGACAAAAATCTATTATGGGACAAAATCCCAAAAACAAATCTAGAAGGGACACTTGTGATCTATAGGGGGACACTTCATGGAAAATTACAGAAATGCCATTAATGAAAGAAGAGTGTGAACCATTGGATCTGAGAGAGAGAGTTTTAATCTTGGCCATTGATTTAATTTCGAAAATTAAATAAAATAATTAATAAAATAAATCCCCTCCCCATTAATTCCCTCCCATCTTTCATCTTCTTCCTCATTACTCCTACCCCAACGAAAATTCATTACCTTCACCAACCAAAGCTCTCTTCTTCAACCTTTCATCCACCAACCTTTGATTCTGCCTCTTAGGGTTCTTCTACACCTTAGAACGCCTTGAAACAACAAATGTACATGGTCTTTGGTCTTGAAATCGCTTGGTAAACATATACTCTCTTCCTCTCCTTCTCTCTCACTCTTCTCTGCCTCTCTTCCTTTTTTTATTTGTTTTCTGTTTCTTTTTAGTTCCATAATATGTATGTTACCGTTATAAGTCAGGTTTCAAGGTTTAATATAATGTTGTTATAGTATGAATCATGACATTGTAGATTAGATCGTTTTTGGCATCGGTATAACTGGTACAACTTTTAAGTGGAAAGTCATTAGCGAAACGGTTACACTAGTAAAACTAACTAAGAGAACAACTAGTACAACTAAAATAACTAGAATTTGTGATATTGGTTATACGAAACGTTTAACTAGTCAACCTGGTACAACTACAGAAAGTAAAACTAGTACAACTCAAATGACTAGTATTAGTGATATAGGATTTAGGAAACGTTTAACTAGTCAACCTGGTAAAACTGCAAAAAGTAAAACTAGTACAACTGGAACTTCCTCTTATAACGTTAAACTAGTAAACCTGGTACAACTAGAAGTAACACTGAATAAGGGTATGTAAAACTTGTATAACTCTTAGTAGTCATTTGACAAGTCATACTACGAACTAGTATAACTCGTATAACTTAGAATGATTGTTTCTTGCAAACTAGTCTAACTGGTAATACTAGTATAACCCGTATTTTTTATTGACAGTAGAACCCGTATAACTGATATAATTTGTAAGTTTTAATGTTGGTTTTAACTCTTTTCAGGAACTATGGATGGTAATGGAGCTGTGGTGATACATTTTGATCATGGTGGAGATCAAAATATTTATACATTAGTGATGAAAGGAAAATATGAGGAGATTACTTATTCTCGCTTGGTTGATAGAATAGGCAAGAAAATGAGTATCGATGTAGCTGCGACGAAGCTTCAACTGAGTTACTATCCCCTGGTCGTGGATAATAAGAGGCCTAGTTATATTTTGGATGATGAAGATGTTTTAGGATATTTAATGGAGGTGGATAGGAAAAACCGGCGTAGTGTCTTGCATGTGGAGTTTTCCGAAATCATCTCAGAAAATCAGAGTAACGAGCTGTTTTCTATGAACGAGGAAATTCAGAGTGATGCCAGAGCTAATGATGGTATGGTTGGAGTTGAGGAGTTGGCAATTGTTCCTCAAAACCAATCAGATGGGTATAATCATGAAGAGTTGGCAATTGTTCCTCCAAGACAGTCAGATAGGTATGAGCATGAGGAATGCAATGAAGAGGGTGATGAAATGGATGATAGGGAGGAGTTGCCGGCTGTTACACCATCTGTAGACACAATGGTCAATGTTGAGTGGGATGATGGTATAGATATGAGTTTGAATCAAGAATTTGCGACTAAGGAAGAGCTGAGGAATTTAGTGGACGCAGGAGTGCATTCGAATTGTTTTGAGGTTGATATAGTCAAGACGAATCGTACTCTTTACATATTGAAATGTCGTGGGGTTGGATGCAGATGGTATTTACGAGCTGCAAGGCTGAAAGACTCTGCCTTTTTCACTGTCAGAACGTATAGAAAGATGCATACGTGTACTCGGGGAGAGGGAAGTGTAACAAGGAGGGGGAAAAGAGGAACACCAAGCTTGGTCGCAGGAGTGGTGCACGAAGATTATCCAGGCCAATACAAGACTCCGGATCCCAAGACTCTCATGAAGTTGGTGAAGCACAAACTAGGTGTGACGGTTTCATATTCTACAGCTTTGAGAGGGAAACACAAAGCTGTCAGTGATTTGCGTGGTGACCCTCAGGAGAGTTTTGCTAGACTTCCTTCTTACTTGTACATGTTAGAAAGGATGAATCCTGGAACCGTCACACGATTAGAAGTGGATGAGAATAAACAGTTTAAGTATATGTTCTTTGCGCTCAGAGCTTGCATCGAAGGGTTTCAAGCAATGAGGAAAGTGATAATAATGGATGGAACTCACCTGAAGGGTGTGTATGGAGGAGTGCTTCTCATTGCCACTGCTCAGGATCCAGATCATCATCATTATCCCCTCGCTTTTGCGGTAGTAGATGGAGAGAAAAATGCGAGCTGGGAGTGGTTTTTGACTATATTGAAAACTTTGATACCAGATGATCCTCAGCTTGTTTTTTGTACTGATAGAAACCAATGCATCATCAAGAAGGTCCACGAGGTGTATCCATTGGCGATCCATGGATATTGCAATTATCACTTGTCTAATAATGTTGCCGGAGCATGCAGCAAAGTTAACAAGAAAGGGGTTGCCAAGAAGTTTAGAAAAATTGCTGGTATTTACACAGAGGTCGAGTTCAGAAAAAGCTACAATGATTTCAGGAGAACGTTGCCTCAAGCCGCTGAGTATCTAGATGAGAGTGTTCATGAGACCAAATGGGCAAGATGTCAATTTCCGGGAGAAAGGTACAACATAGATACAACCAACACTGTTGAATCTATCAACGGTGTTTTAAAGGAACCAAGGAAATATGCGTTGTTGCCAATGCTTGACGTGATCATTGGGAAGATGATAGAATGGTTTAACAAATATCGGGCTTTGTCTTTACGCGTACCAGAGAGGCAGATACTTGTCCCCCACGTGCATGGAATATTGCATCACAGTCATCCGAAGGCAAAAAAGCTCAATGTGATGGAGCTAAACAAATTTGAACGCCAATACACTGTGATTGGCAAGGACGGTCAAAGTTATTTTGTTGATTTAGTCAACAGAACATGCCAGTGCAGGTGTTTTGATATTGATCGGTATCCTTGTGTGCATGCACAAGCTGCGATCATCGCGCGTGGAGAAATGGCTGAAGATTATTCTTCTAGGTATTATTGGATGGAGCAGTGGACTTTGGCATATTACCAGACAATATATCCAGTGCCTCATCATTCATCATGGGAGAGTTATGAAATTCCAGAGGAAATTCGATCTCAGGTTGTTTACCCTCCGAAAGTGGACAAAAAAAAGGAAGACTTCAAGAAACTCGATTTCCATCAGCAGGGGAATATCGGAAGAAGAAAAAGAAGAAGAAGTATCCACCATTGGTGTGTGAGAATGATGGAATTGACAGCGATGAAAGTGGAAGCGATGGAAGTGGAAGCGATGAAAGTTGAAGTTTTTAATGAATGAGGCTTGATTTCGTTTTTATGTATGTGTTATGGATGTTTTTAATCGGTTTTCTACTGTTTGTAGTGTTTGGATTCTTAATGTGTTGCTTCTGTTAGGTACTACTTGGACAATTGGTAATACTTTTCACATTAGTGAAAGTCATGACAATTTTAGTACATATGGTATAACTAGTCCAATTGGTACAAATAGGAAAGGTGTTACTGGTATAACTAGTCTTTATTTACGAAACTTGTAAAACTGGAATAACTAGTACAACTATATAGGTGGAAATTTAAAAATATTCATATCTTTTTTCCAACTTCAAAATTCAAACTTACTTCCAAATTGGTACGTGTGTACATACGTTCCTCAGAATTTTGCATTACATACTTCCAATTTTTTTCTAATTCATGACACTATCTCCGGTAGTTTGCATGATTTACCTTATACTTTCAAGGTTTGTTGATTTGTTTGTCCCCATAATTTTTGGAAAACATAGATGACGAGTATCTTACCAACAACGATGACTTCATTATGTTGGGGCAAAGCAATATACACATAAAGAAGTGGTACAACTGAAATAAATGCTTTAGTACATCCGGTACAACTAGATTTAGCGATTTTACTGCCAAAGTACAACTATGTAGAAACGGGTACAACTAATATACTTGTAATACGGGAGAACTGGAACACTAGTACAACTAGTACACTGGTTCAACAAGAAAACTGGTGACACTAGTATGTACTAGTTGTATTGGTTCAACTAGAAGTTGTACTAGTTGTATTCATCTTTAGTAGTTGTACTAGTTGTACCATCCGTAAATACTTAATGTGGCTCTTAGTTGTTGTGTTTGTTATACCTAAATACCAAAGTTATCAATACTAACCAATACCAGAAGCCAAACAACAAGTTAAATATAAGTTTTTAACATCCACAACTAGCATAGGTTTTAACATCCAAAAAGAACATAGGTTTAACATGAAAATAAAACCTATGTTCTAAAAAGCCGAAAGCAACACTAACATAGCATAAGTTTGTACAAAAGCTATTCCAAATAGCTTACTTTGCAGGATACTTCTCGAAAGGAGACCTAATTGAACGAGCAGGTTTAATAGACCTCTTCGGCCTCGTTTCCCCATCTCCAACCGCCTCATCATCATCCGCTTCCTCCTCCTCTTCCTCCTGCTCATCAGCAGGCTTCTCTATCTCCTCGACCTCAGCAACCTTCTCAGCTGCTTCTTGTTCAAATTTCTCAGCAGCTGCAGCCATCACGTCAAGTGTAGATGGTATCTCCATCTCATCAACATCTACAATATAAAACCTAAAATTAGGCAACATAAAACTTAAACTTAAGTTTAGACAACATAAAACTCAAAACTTACATTCATCCATCTTTTCAAGCACATCAACCACTTCATCGTCGGTAGTAGCTGCCTTCTCAGGATCCTTACCTGATTCCTCAACCTCACCAGCCTCACCAGCCTGAACCTCAACAGCCTGAACCTCACCAGCCTCAGCCTGAACCTCACCAGCCTCAGCCAAAACCTCACCAGCCTCACCAGCCTCAGCCTGAACCTCACCAGCCTCAACCTCACCAGCCTCAGCCTGAACCTCACCAGCCTCACCCTCCTTCTCACTCTCCTTCTCACCCTCTTTTTCCCTCAACTCGCCACTCTCCTTCTCAGCTAAACCCTCACTCTCAGCTAACTCACCACCGGCGTTCTCAGCCACCTTCTCACCTTCCTCCTCATCGACCTTCTCACCTTCCTCCGCAGCCACCTTCGAAGCTTCTTCCCCATCCTCATTGTCAACCATAAAATCTACAAATTCATATCCAAGCACAAATTCAAATAATAATCAGTTTGTTACAAATACAAAAAAATTCAAATCCAATTACCTCTTCCTCCCCCTCCTGAAGCATGACCAGTGTAAAAACCACCAGACTGGTACGACAATGTCTCTCTATGTTCCAACTCCTTTACTCTAGCTGAAAGAACACGAATTGCTTCATCCCTCAAAGCAAATCCGTCGTCCATTCTCTTGTTCATCTTCAACTCTAACTCTTTAAAAAGATCACTTCTCTCGGTTTCCTCGAACTCATTTGCTTGCTGCTGTCCATCCACTTGGTCACGAGGCTCGGCTTCTTGTGGTGTGGTCGAATCACGGGTTCTCACATCCATCGCATATAGATCCTCCCAAAATATTTTTGACCCAGGATTTATCAAGATCTTGTTCCAACTGTCGACGGCTAGGTCTGGGGTATCAGAATCATCTACCAGCTCAATGTCTTCCCACGACCCTTCATCCATAATCTCATACAGAAGGTCACTCTCCTCATCAACTGGTACCAAATGACTCGTAATCTCCTGAAATATAAACAAACATAAATCAGACTTGAAGAAAATAACACAAACAACACAACTCATCTTAAGTTAACAATCATTTACCTTTGTCTTATCAAGAGCACGATAAATCTCGTCCAATGAAAATCCTGTTGTCCCAGTCCTCTTGTACCTCCATTTGCACATTTTTGGGCAACTTCCATGAGCATTTGGAACAGCGACTCTAAATGTATCCCTAAGGACAGGGATACATTCAAACGCCAAAATCTGCACATCATTTCAAACAATCATATTAGTTATCAGGAAACACCAAATAATTGAACTTAATAAAATATTTTGATCTGAAATAATTTAAATAATTTACCTCCAAAGGGTTGATAAACCCAGGAAACACCCACTGAGGTGAATCAGGGATCCCATCACTGAAATGATCCCTCAAGTGGAAAATCTCATCTATGCAATCATCAAAAGTCAAACGGCCCCATGGAAACGTCTCGCAAAAATCAAGATCTTCAACTGCTTGGAGTAAGAATTCCTCAATGGGGTGTCCATGTTTTGTCCTTCCTCTTATAACAGTGGCCAAAAAGTATAGAACCAACATCTTCAAACGCTCGCCACTAGCATCAGGCTTCATCGCCATAAGCTTCTTTTCCACTTCCATGACTGTAACTTTCAGCTTCTCTTCTTCTCCCCTCATCTTCTTCTTCTTCTTCTTCTTATCACTCGGTGTCTCCTTCTTCTTAAAATGCCGTTCAGCAAACTTCAAAGACCCTACCCTCAGATAATTTTCAGGGTATATGTGGCAGTGTAAACCAGACAGTAGAGCATGTTCCCTGATGGAGTATCGAATCGGAACTCCATTTACCGCAAACCAAGCCTGTCGAGACTTTTCCGTAGTCACTGTGCGGAGAAGCAACATCCACATTCCCATCACCTTTCTTGTTTTGGTACAATCCATGTGGAATAGATGCTTGAACTGAGGGTGATTCTTGAACCAATTCTGCTCTGTCTCGTCGAACTTTTTAATCAAGTCCACAAAATGGCGTTGGTGGCACCTTGAGGAGAGCTTGCACGCCTTTCCATAATCACTCGGCTGAAAGAAGAAACCAATAGGTCTTATTGGTTCTACGCCAATGTCATCCCCCACAACCTGAAAAGACAACATTAAATTATGTAATAACCAAGTTTTATAACAAAATATCTACTTGTCCTACTAGTAACACTAATAAAACTTTTCTAGTTTAACCAGTTTTACTTATTAAATTAATATTTTTGTTACTAATTGTACCAGTTAGACTACATAAAAGTCATTTAATTGTACCACTTATACTACTTAATCCAAAATATCACTATGTCAAACGACTCTAGTTTAACCAGTATTACCAGTTTAACTAATTTTATTGTTACTAGTTGTACCAGTTAAATGTGCTAGTTATACTACTAAAACCAATTGAGTTGTACTAGAACTTTTCTAGTTTAACCAGTTTTACTTATTAAATTAACATAATTGTTACTAGTTGTACCAGTTAGACTAGATACAACTCATTTAATTTTACCAGTTATACTACTTAATCCAAAATATCACTATGTCAAACGACCCTAGTTTAACCAGTATTACCAAATTAACTAATTTATTGTTATTAGTTGTGCTAGTTATACTACTAAAATCAATTGAGTTGTACTAGTAACACTATAAAACTTTTCTAGTTAAACCAGTTTTACTTATTAAATTAATATAATCGTTACTAGTTGTGCTAGTTATACTATTAAAAATCAATTGAGCAGTACTAGTTACACTAATACAATGACTCTAGTTTAACTAGTTTTACCAATTAAACTAATAAAATTGTTACTAGTTGTACAAGTTAGACTATATACAAGTCATTTAATTGTACCAGTTATATTACTAAAACCAATTGAGTTCTACCAGTAACACTAATAAAACTTCACCAGTTGTACCAGTTTTGCTAATTGAACTTATATGAATTGTTACTAGTTGTACCAGTCCGACTACCAAAAATTCACTTACAAAAATTCTACTTAAATCAGTTTAACTAATTGAACTACTAATATTGTTACTAGTTATACTTTTATAATTAATTAAGTTATACTAGTTACACTACTAAACTTCTCTAGTTGAACCAGTTTTACTAATTAAACTACTAATGTTGTTACTAGTTGTACCAGTAAACTAGTCACAATTTTTCACAACCAATTCAACACCAATTCATCAGAACTTAAATAACAATTTTCAAAACCAATTGAGATTGATTTACCGTTCTTTCAGTGTCATTGTTAATCTGCGCTGGCGGAGGTGTGGGTGGATCTCTGTTGGTAGAGCCAGACGATGAAAGTGAGGTTACTGGTCGTCGCAGTGGAGCTTCAACCTCATCTGGTGGCTGAGAAGGCAATCCTGTCTCCGGTTCATCGTCCGGTGGAGATCTGCCTTCTTTCTCGCGGATCCGAGCCCGCTTGGTTCGGTTCGACGAGGATGCACCGTCGGCTTGCTTCCTCTTCCTCGCCGCGGCTGGATTCCTCGCCGCTGCACTCTTCTTCGCCGCGGTTTGACTCCTTGCCGCTGCCTCTTCGCCACGCACTTTCTTCGCCGCCGCACTCTTCTTCGCCGCCGCACTCTTCTTCGCCAGCGCTGCTCTATTGTCACGCTTCTTCCTCGCCGCGGCGCCGTCTCTCTTCTTCGTCGCCTCTCTTCCGCCGCCTCGAGTTTTTGGTGACATGGACGGTTTAGAAACGAAATTCGACTTGAACTGATGATTTTGTTTCGATTTTGGTGAGGATTCGAGTTTTTAGGGGATGAAACGAAGGAACAAAATGGGGGGAGGTCTGTGTCGATGAAGAGAGGAAGAGGACGGGGATTTTGATTTTAGGGTTATTAGAGTCGGGTCTGGGTCGGGTCATGGTAAAGGGATCCAGTTTGTGGGCGGGTTGGTAATTATGTTGAACTTTTAATTTTTTCTTGTCTTTTCAGCTATTTTCGAATTATTTTTAATTCATTCAGAAAATAAAAAAAGAAAGTGTCCCATATTAGCATTTGTTCCACCCTCATCCCGACTTTAGTAACTACTCTACGGAGTCGTCTTCATTATCTCTCGTGTTTAGCTATGTCTCGTCTACCTCCTTTTGTTAAGTCTTTCTTCTTTGATTTGTTGTTGCAAGGAAACGGTCTCTGACAAGTGGTGAGTCGCGTTTTATCCATCTCCGACTTAGGCCTCTCTTCATTTGACCCAGATCTGATACCCAAGGCTCGATTCGGTGCTCAGCCGCCACTTGTTTCCATGAGCTTGCGTCTCCGCTGCTCTCCTTCAAGTCCTTCACGCTCGTCATTGCCGAAGAGGCCATAGATGCCTCATCATGTCAGTCGATGGCCACTAATGTCGAGATCTTCTCTGACCTTTTCTCACTATGACCTCCATGCTCATCTCTCTCTCTGCTTCATCATTCCGTAGAGGTCACCCACCTTCTGTTCACTTAACTACTGATGTCCCTCCACTTGCAAGATCTTCCTCATCCCTTTCCTTCACCACCAGAGCTGTTTCTCCACATAATGAAAATTGTCAATCTGGATTTGTGGGACTCCACTTTCTCGACGACCAGATCTGAACTTGAGACATTCACCGCTTGCTGCTCCTGAACTGAAAACCGATGACCCTCACTCATCCTCGCTTTGCCTCCACTTTTCATCTCTTTTCCTCCGCCTTTTACCCTAAACCTACTTCCTTGCCTTGCAACTGAATCGATTTTAACATCTACGTGTGCCTGCTCCAATACAAGCTGTAAAGTTGCAAGCCCTGTCTCAAGATATCAAAACTTAGAATCAACGTTTTGACAGTGCAAACTTCTATGGTTTTGGTATTTCTAGTTTGTTTTAAGATATCTGATGGATTCATCAAAGTCCATATTTACTATTAGTGCTTCATCTCTTTCTTAACAAGAATATTTCAGTGGGTTCGCCCTTTCTAGTTTCGGTTGCACTATCCTCATTCCTTGAGAAGAATATCTTACAACCATGCCTCCTTTTGGAAGGAGATGATTCTCGAGTTCTTTACTGAGTGTTTGCTTCAACTTACTCACTGGCTTGTTATTAGCGGATTGTACGGGGCCAGAAGATGCAATAGTGATATATTCATATTGTCTATTGGTGAAGGCTAGCTCTTAACATCACAACAAAAAGTGACTAAACCTCTGCTGTCCAAGTTTATCGTGAAGGCTTTCTCAAGTGTTGGCTCGAATTCACGGTTACTTCATCCTATTTCATTTATTGTTTATTGTATAGTTCATGTTTATCTCTCCAAGGGATGTTTAATTCTCTCTAGTATTTATAGTACAGAAGTTGATTTTAACGAATATAAGGTGTTCCAAAAAAAAAGGTACCTATATTTATAAATATATAATTGCTTAAATATCAAAATATAAAAACTAATTTTAAAAAAATATAAATAAGAAATTATATAATGAAAATATATATTTTACATTTGAGTTCAAAACTTAGTTATTATAATTTAGAGTTTAGTATTTAAGGTATTTGAATAAAAATTAAGGTTTATGATTAAAATAATGTATTCATTTTTTTTGTTCAGTAAATTTTTGAGATTTTATTTGTGTGGGTCAGTTTTGTGATATTTTTTAGAGTTATATATGAGGACGTCTAATAAACAAAAATAAAATATATGAATCTCTTATATATTGATTGAAAAGCATTACAACATTGGTTGTACTCACGTGTATCACCTGATGTTCTTAGAATCTTTAAAAAAAATAGTTGATCCATTTAAATATATACTATATTTTTTATCAAACTAATTATCAAATTGATTAGTAGCATACAAAAAAAATATTTTTCTCCTCAAATAAAGGTTATGGAATTACCTAATATAGTTAACATGCATATATATTACAATTAATAATATTGAATAATAAAGATTTTATAAATTTTTTTTTATTTTTCAACATATTTTTTTTAATTTTATATTCTTAAAAGAAACTAAACAATAACATTAATCATATAGTAAAAATAAAAAAAAATAGATTTTTTCATATATGATATATTGTGTTTTTAAAAAAACTATAAATTACTAAATTGTTAAAAGTCTCACATTAATTTTTTTTTTTGTGATCAATGATTTAACATTTTTTATTATAACAAGATACAAATGATCACAAAATCATATGAATATGAATAGATATTCAGATTATATATATAGAGATATTATATATATATAATATTATAAAAATTAAAATATATATAGTATAGAAAAATATAAAAATTGGTTAATTTCAAAATTTTCATTAAAAATTATTGAACTTAAAATTTTAATTTTGAAATTTTCATTAAATTAACAAAACGGTTAAAATTACTAAAATTATTAAAAATCTCACACTAAAAATTTTGTGACTAATGGTGTAATTGTTTTGATATTACAAATATATAAATGTTACAAAAATTATATGAGTAGGAAGCCTCAATTAATAAATATTCATACTAATATATACTATATATCTATGTCAATATCATTTAAATTTAATTATATAACATATAAATAAATAAAATATTATTTTGATTTATGTGCACACCCCATTTTAATTATATACATAATAATTATTCGCTTCTCAATTATTTAACATATTTATTATTGGATAATTCTCTCAAATAGTCATCTTTAAGTTTTTATCACAAAATCAATTTCCAAGAAAGAAAAATGACCGATATAGCATTTTTATTTTGAAAATTTTAATTTATATTTCTTTTTAATTTTAAACTTCACATCTAAATCTCAACTCATAACTCTAAACTCTATGTCTAAAGTAGTTGATTTTAAAAATTAAAATGTATATACATCTTTTAATAAAATTTATTTTATTTATTTTCTATTTGAAAACTATTTTTTAACATAAATGTTTTACAGTTTGCCTAGAATATTTTTGAATTTATTAATTATTTTATAATAAATAAATGAACATAAAATAAATAAGAATATGTAAAATTAATTTGATGGTGCGCTTTCATTCCGCGGTCTTCACCTCGTAAATCATTAAATCAAAGATACTCTAATCAACTTCACTCTACCGTTCTATTCAGACATTTATATCATAGAAGACGAAAACAGAACCATAACACAATCCAGAACACAAAAAACTCATTTTGTGAGACAGAGAAAGATCACCATTCCAGGATTTGCATCAGTTTCTTCTGGAATCGTAATCATTTTCTGACTACTTAGACCGAAATGAAATGAATCGGTCAAGAAATTTAGAGGATCGTCTAATTCGACAGAGAGTAGCGAAGAGTGTCTGATCCGATCGCTGATTCTCATGGCGGGACGGGTCTACGAAGCCTGGAAGGGAAGCAATGTACGGTTTTGATATATTTATTTATAGTATCATTTGATTCACTCTGGACATGCATTTTAAATGAAACCATATTGTCAAGTTTTTCTCAATGGTCAATTATCGTGTCCTGTTAATATTTACTATCATAATCTCCTCTTTGATTGCCTCTTTTGCAGAAGTTTTTATTTGGTGGGAGATTGATATTTGGACCAGATGCTTGGTCTCTTCCTTTTACCTTGTTGCTCATCATAACTCCAGTTACTTTGTTCTCTGTTTTTGTTGCAACACATCTCCGTCACGACTTCTTCTCAAAAACTGCAGGAGATGCCATCTTAATAGTTGCAATTCTGTTCACTGTTTTTGTAAGTCGCCCATTTTCTTATTCCATATATGTTGTCTTGTTTACTTGTGTGATTGTATAAATGATTTGTAGTATGATTCACTTGAAATGATACCACATTAACTTAATAATCTAACCCAAAAAAAGAATGAAATTAACATGTCTTGTGATTTTTTTTTTTTTTTATTGTGTGGCTTTCTAATGGGTAAGTTTAATGTTCTTCCTTCGTTTGCTTTCACTGGTTTTGATAGGTACTGATCCTCCTCTTCCTCACTTCTGCGCGAGATCCTGGAATCGTTCCAAGAAACCTGCATCCGCCAGAGGAAGAACTATGCTATGAAACTACAGTGTCAAGTGACGGAAGACAAACACCCACTGTTCAGATTCCGAGGACTAAAGAAGTCATGGTTTATGGCGTTCCCGTTAGAGTTAAATATTGCGATACATGCATGCTTTATCGACCTCCTCGTTGCTCACATTGCTCTATTTGCAACAACTGTGTTGAGCGTTTTGATCACCATTGCCCTTGGGTGGGCCAATGCATTGGAGTGGTAAGCTGTATCACAAAAATGTATTAAACTTGGGAGATATGAAGTTCATTACTTGTTATGTGGGTTGAAGATTTTGTCTCTTGTTGATCCATCTTTATATTTTTTTTTGTGTGTGTTGTGGGCAGAGAAACTATAGGTTCTTCTTTATGTTTGTTTCCTCTGCAACTCTTCTCTGCATCTACGTGTTCTCCATGTCGGCTTTATACATAAAGTTTCTGATGGATAACAATCAAGTTACTGTCTGGAGAGCAATGCGAGAATCACCTTGGTCTGTTATGCTGATGATATATTCCTTTATATCCCTGTGGTTTGTTGGAGGGCTTACTGGTTTCCACTTATACCTCATTAGCACAAACCAGGTTAGTTTTTCACTTTTATAGGGACTTTTGATTAATGTTTCATCTGATAGCTAACATTGTGATTCTGTTCAGACAACCTATGAGAATTTCCGTTACAGATCAGACAATAGAATCAACGTTTATAACCGCGGGTGTTCTAAAAATTTCATTGAGACATTTTGCTCGAAAGTTAAGCCCTCAAGGAACGACTTCAGAGCCTTCGTGAAAGAAGAACCTCCGAGGAATATCACATTGGCTACCACATGGGAAAGACGAGGAGAAGAAGAGGAAGAAAATTTGGACTTGGAGGAACGGCGTCAGAAAGTGGAAGACGATCGTGACATCGACCAAGATGTTATGAAACTACAGCAGCGTTCTAATGCAGAAGAAGGGAGCGATCCAGCGCATCATAGGATCGAGATTGACCAAATGAGAGTTGGATCTAGTGAGAGAGCACCAACGATTCGATCTGAAGTGAGGCATGGGAACTGGGGAACAAGAAGTAGCGCACAAGAGGATGTAACTAGTGGTTCTTCAGTCAGGGAGAGTAGAAGCTATGCAGCTGCAGAGCAAGGACGGTGATGGGTGAACAACGGGAGTAAACGAGGTTTTCACTTTCTTACTGAACTTTATTGTTTTATTTTTTCACTATATTACGGCTTTAGACCCCCGTGGTTTGGATTGGGAGTTGTGAACATTATGGTGGTTTGGGCAACTGTGAATAAGTTTATAGTAAACTTGGGTAGAGGTCAATATTAAGTAAAATAGCTTACCCTATCCGCTATGTTTTTGGGACAAACCATTGAGTATTTGTAGACACTGTCCAAATTGGGAAAGCACAAGCTAAATTAATAGATTGACAAAGTTTGAAACCAGATCAACGTTCTCAAGTTAGACTGTCATTGTTATATTTATAGCCACAGTTAACAAAAGCTAAAACGAAAACCTGTTTTCAAACACTTAAAGAGGTTGAGAGGAATAAATTGTTTTCTGGCGATGAAATGGCTTCTTCCTCTGATTTATTTCTTCGTCATTACTATGGTAATCTTTTCACAATTTCTCTAAGCACCAATGTAACCCCCACTCACCTGGCAAGTGGGAAAGCGCATGGTTTGGACACATGTTTACAGGCTAGTTACTATGTCTTTTTATTATTCCTAAGATTCCTAAACGCGTTCGTCTCTGTTTAAAATTTAAATCAAGTAACCCGACCATCTCAACTACTTCTCCTTATAATTCTGCACAGAGAAAGGGAAAAAAAGGGAAGAATTTCTCCGCATGAGCCACTATACGACTCAATGCAGAGACAACAACAGTTCAATGTCACATCACTATCATTCAATAAAATCATCATCAATCAACACATCTGATCACAACAAAGACTCTCAACACTTTCCGCAAGGGGCATTATGGCTTACCCCCTGGTACTGTCCAAATGTAGCTACAACGTTACTAACCGCTCATGGCGTCTTAAGTTCAAATCGTAACTTTCCACCCCTACAAAGCTTTGTCATTTTTCATTTTCCGCAACTAAAGAGAAATCATGAACTAGAATTCAATACTGCTAACTCCAATCAGCTCTCAACTGGAACCTACTGATTCAAACAATGATTTATCAACCAATATACTTAGCTAGACACACCCGACACGGCTAACTATGACGTTATGGTTTATAGTGATGAAACTAGGCTTGTGACTAGTTTGATTGGGAAAACGTCGGAAAGTCTTCTAAGATGATCACTGAGATAACATTGCAGATTGTTTGAACCGAGTCTAGACAATCTGACTAAAACTCGTCAGTGGGTTAATCACAAGAAAACTTTTATTTCTTTCAGGAAGTGTTTACAAGGTTGAAGTGACTAGTCTCTCTAAAAAAAACTGCCCCTCCTCTTAGTTGGCTTGTCCTCCCCTTATATAACCAGGTTGAGGTGCCCTAATTACATTGATCCTTTGTTGGGCCTATGCTAATCGGGCTGAATATCCAACCCAAGAAGGGACAAATCCTAAGGTTGTCCATCTTTGACTTGGTAAACAATCGGCTTGGATTACATTCCTAAGCCGATCGTTTTGTCGTCAGCGTTGAGCCAGTGTTGAGCTAAGCCGAAGGGTTTTTGCCGTAAGTCGGATGCGTTTTGTCGAGGGCTGGTTCCGGCGGTCGATTGGCATTTAGTCGGTCGACTACGTCATGGGCTTTTGATGGAGGTAACCCTCCTACAATAAGTCCCCCCAGTTCTTTGGTGGTTGCTATTGCTAGCACCAATGAATTTGTGTCGGGTTCATGATTAGTCGACTCGATCCTTTGCTCTGTTCGGAATGAGATTTTTGAACAGGTTCGGTTGGTTTGCCGATTTCGCTCTTTTCTTTGTTCGCCTTTTTGCCGGGGAGAGTTTATTCGGATGGAAGACGAACGGGCACGGAGCCGATTTTGGGCCCATTTGTGTCGGAAGCCGAAGAGTCGCGTGTTCGAAGGGCTTTTCCGGGCCCATTTAGGTCCTGCTAGACCTAATCATTGCGCCTCCCCTTATAAGTAGCCTCCGCTTGATCATTTCTCCCATTCTCCTCTGCATAATCAGGTACTTTCTCTCTCTATCCCTCTACTTCTCTCTCTAGGTCTCGCTGTAGTTTTCGTAGTGTTTTGTCGGTGATCATGTCGTCCGGGAGAAGGTTGTCACGGAAGGAGAAGGGTAAGGCTGTTGTCTCTGCTTCGGATCCTTTGGACGGATCCGAAACTGAGAAGGGGGTCCCGACGCGTCGAGTTTTGCACATCAGGATGCGATAAGGGATACAGAGAATATGACACTGTCCCAAAGGCTTCTAGTCGCTGAGGCGGAGAGACTTTTCCGCGGTGAGGATAATGAATGCGGCGAAGCGACAGATGCGACTGATGTATCCCGTGATTCGAGCAGTTCGACGGTCGGTCCGGATTTCGTGCCAATTCGCTATCGCCCAGATGGAGTTTTTGTCGAACTCCCGGCAGTGGAGCCTGAGCTGCTTCGTCCCGAAAGTGTGGAGGGACAAGCTTGGAAGAACGTACTGGCGACTTGGTCGACGGTGGGGAGCGTTAAAAAACTCTTCAGGGAATGCGGCGCGACGGGTGTGACGTTCCTCATTCCCACGTACACTCAGCGGCCATGGTCACCCCCGGTAGGATTTCAGTGCGTGTACGAGTCATACTTCCAACGCGACACCAAGCTTTGGTTCCCGATTCCTCGCCTGGTGACGTCCTATGTTTTCCGTCGGGACGTTGCCATTAGCCAATTCCTGAATGGCTCGTTTCGAATAATGGTGGCACTACTGGTGATGGCGGCAGAAATCGACAGATCCTTGAGTGTCCGAGCCTTCGAGGAGCTTTGTTTCATAAAGCCGATGCCAGATGGTCTTTTCTCGGTGAAGATGAGGCCGAACTACAACATTCTGACCGGTCACCCAAATAAGACCCCCGACTGGCAGCGTTGGTACTTCTACGTGAAGTCGGATGAGTTTTCCTTCGAAGAACCTCCAAGCGACGAGTCTCGAGTTCTCTGGAACTGGCGAATTGGTAGATCATCGCTTACGAGTAATTGTTCGTTATCCGATTTTAATCAGTATGCATTTTTTTTGCAGTTTATCATCCGAACACGCTCGATTATCCGGAAGGTTTCTTTGACGACGCTCGAGCTTTAGCCGCGCTTAGTCACCAACGCTGGTCGAAGATTAGTGAGGAGAGGATTCGCCGAGCTTTAATCCGCATCGGGAAACGTAAGCTCCCCTCTTTTCCCTTATTTTTCTTTTGGCCGGGTATCTATCTCCCTCGTTTACACCTTCCTCGTATCGACTGTTTCGATGCAGGGGACTGGATCTCGAATCTGCCTGCTCAGGTCGCGTTGGGTAGGAAGCGTTTGTCGCTTTTCACAAAGGGGGAACAACAGCAGGTGACGAGAGCCAGAAAGATGAAAGAATTACCGGATCTGAGTTCGGTTGTGGAAGACCAGCTAGCCGCGCCTGGTCTGATGTCGCTATTGGATGGGATGGGGCTAGATGGAGGAGAGCCCGCGTGCCCTCGGCCTATCGCGGACCCTCCTGTTGTGGACAGCGAGGAGAAAGTCGTTATTCCGAGGAAATCGGGCGACAAAAGATGCCGAGAGGAGGTTTCGGCAAACAAGGATACTACCGGGGAAACCAGAGGTTCGCAGAGCGGGGAGCGACCCAAAAAGAGGAAGAAGAAGAAGATCACCGAGGAAGGGAAGAGAGCCGGCACAAGCCCTCGTAATGATGGGGCATTCGGACCAGCCGGTGAAGATCCTGTTGAGAGGGGCGAGAAGGATGCTTCAATCTCTCTACAAGAGAGCGAGGAAGCGGCGTCCGATGAGGCGGCCCAACTTAAAAGGTGGAGCCAGAAGAAGGTCAGGCCCGAGAGCTACGTCCCGGGGGAGACTGCTACTGAGAGTGTCCGGCCTACCAAGGTTGAGCCGCCGACAGACAGGGGTTCGCAGAAGGCTATCAATCGAACTCTCAAAGTCTCCTTTGCTGACCGGGTCTCTTTTTCATATGCTGCTGAGACCCCATTGCTTCTCAACGGCCCTGAGTGTGCCAACCTAGTTCGTCAGATTAGGGGGGACTCGCACGACCTGCCTCCCATCGAAGAGCTGATGTTCAGGGATGCGTACGTCGATGCCGCCCGCAACCAGATGTTGGTAGGTTTCCTTTACCTTTTACTCGCGTCGGGTACGTCCGTTATATATATATATATATATATATATATATTTTTTTTTAAAACTGTTGTTTTGTCGCGCAGGCCACCGGGAGCGTTAACTTCCTCGTTGAGAAGTACGACACCGAGTTGAAGGAGACGTTCGCACAGCTTAAGAAGGTGCGCATCAAGAAGAAGCGCGTGGCCTCTTTAAAGGAGGAAGTCAGGACCCTCTCTGACGAGCTGTCCCGCGAACGAGAAGAATCCGCGGCTAGGGAAAAAGCTCAGAAGGAAAGAGCTGTCAGTCTGGAGAGCGAACTTGCGACTGTCAGAGCAGCCATGGAGGAGCTCGGTAGGGAGAAGGCCGTATTGGCGTCGAGGCAGGCTGAGTTGGAGCGGGAAAAGGTTGACATCGAGGAGAGGCATGCAGTAGAGGTTTCTCGACTTAGGCGTTCCCGCAGCTATGAGGTCACCCAAGAGAGGATACGTGTGCAGACTGCTATGGTGGCCAAGTGCAATCGCCGATTCAACAACATCCGCGATCGAGAGACCCGTTGCGATGCCTTTGATACGGCTCGCTTTCTTTACAGTCAGGCATTCGGGACACGGAAATGTCTGCAAATGCTGAAGAGAAGGGGCACCGAGATAACGCAAGAAACGATAGATTTCTTTGCTGCCAAAGAGGAGAAGTTTAAGGAGGAGGCCACTCGCTTGGAGGTGGGGGCGATCCCCGAATCCGACCTTTCTCTGTCTCCGCTGATCCTGGAGTCGCCTTTCGTCGATGAAGATCTTTTAGCCGGTCTCGATCAGTTCGGATCTAATACCGACTTAGTTGATCCCAGGACGGCTATGAACCTTCAGACCGCAGAAGGTTCTATCAAGGGTCCTTCAACCGGTGCAGTGGTTGAAGTTTCGGAAGCCTCTGAGGAGGAAGGAAATTTTAGCCTGGGGATGAGCGAGGAGACGACCCCAAGGCCGCTGGAAGGCGACAAGGCGAGGAGCCTAGCGGATGCGGACCTCGAAGAGATCCAGAGCGTCACTGTCCCTGCACCATCGGAAGGGGAGCCGAAGGACCCACCTACCGAAGGATGATCGGTCCGACCGAAGTTTCCGCGGATGCTTCTCCTCCATAGTCTTATTTTTCTTGCCTTCCCGACTTGTTGTTGTTAGTATTTTACCGTTGTTGTATCATAGACCCTTCCTTGTATGGCTACTTTTCCTTCTTTAAATAGAAAATTTTTCCCCTTTTTCTTTTTTTTTTTTACTGGAGCAATCGTTTAATCGTTTGTTGACTTGGATTATCAAAGAGTTTGACCGAAGTAATCCGTTTAACTGTTTGTCGACTAGGATTATCGAAGAGTTCGAACGAAGTAATCCGTTTAACCGTTTGTCGACTAGGATTATCGAAGAGTTTGACCGAAGTAATAATATTTTTAACCGTTTGTCGACTAGGATTATCGAAGAGTTCGACCGAAGTAATCCGTTTAACCGTTTGTCGACTAGGATTATCGAAGAGTTCGAACGAAGTAATCCGCTTAACCGTTTGTCGACTAGGATTATCGAAGAGTTCGACCGAAGTAATCCGTTTAACCGTTTGTCGACTAGGATTATCGGAAGAGTCTCTTTCATCGTTGACTGGACGGTGGAGACCTAGGAAAAAAATGGTTCTCGCCCCGCTTGTTCGTAATTCGTCAGCTTTTGGTTGGCCAGACCCGCTGAGATAATTTCGAAGGGGGCGTGAATTATTTCCCGGACCGTCGATTGGTATGACTTGGTCACTGCTCAGGGTTCGTGTCTGATCAGGACGATCCGCTGGGCAAGTGTAAATGCTGCAGTGCGATCCAGAGCCTGATGGGTTTTAATCCCTCGCTTGGTCGTCAGCACGGTGGTTGCGAGTAAAGTTGAGTCGTCCGGAAGCGGCGATCATCTTTTTACTCGTCTTTTCTCGTAAAGAGATTGGTTGGTGATTATGGCTGGGACCCAAAAATAAGGGGCTGCCTACGTACCCTGATAGGGGATCAAGCCATCCGTAGTTCGTTGGTGTCGAGTAAAAGTGGTCTGAGGGCGCATTTACCCCTCTTTTTTTGGTAAAAGTGGCGCGAGGGCGCATTTACTTTTTGTCGGTAAAAGTGGCCCGAGGGCGCATTTACCTTTTTTTTTTGGTAAAAGTGGCCCGAGGGCGCATTTACTTTTTGTCGGTAAAAGTGGCCCGAGGGTGCATTTACCATTTTTTTTTTTTTTTTTGGCGCTAGAGGGAGGGGCATTCACCCGTAGTATTTTTTGAGGTTTTTAGCGTTCCATGCGCGTGGTATTGGGTCGCCTGTGGAGGTTTCGAGCCGATAAACGCCAGGCTGGACGACTTCGATGATCTTGTAAGGACCTTCCCAGTTTGCTCCCAGTTTGCCGGCTTGCCACTCTTTAGTATTCTCGAACACCTTGCGTAAGACCAGATCGCCGATGTCAAGGGGGCGCGACTGGACGCGTTTGTTATAGTAGCACTCTATTTGATGTTGGTAGTTCTGGATTCGCAGGAGAGCTTGATCTCTCTTTTCCTCGATTTGGTCCAGTGTATCCATCAGCATTATCACGATTCAAAGAATCCAAATGTGGAATTTTGTCGCGTCGTAAACTCGTGACGTTCACTTCGGCTGGTGCCATTGCTTCAATGCCGTAGGCTAAGGAGAATGGGGTAGCTTTCGTTGCGCTTCGGGGTGTTGTACGATGCGACCAGAGTACTCCATGAAGTTCGTCGGCCCATGCTCCTTTTTTCAAGTCAAGGCGTTTTTTTGATGCCGTCGATGAATCAGTTTATTCGAAGATTCGGCTTTGACCGTTGCCTTGCGGGTATCTCGGTGTCGAGGGGCTGAGGCGGATTCGCCAGCGTTCACAGAAACTCTTAAAATTACCCGACATGAATTGAGTACCGTTATCGGTGACGATCTCATACGGGAGAGACCGTGTCGGCAGATGATGTTTTTCCAACGAAACGTTGGACTTTCTTTGTCGGTAACTTGAACGAACGCTTCTGCCTGCTACCCATTTGGTGAAATAGTTGGTTAGGACAAGGACAACTTGCCTTTTGTCTGGAGCTGGGTAGGGGACCGATGATGTCCATCCCCCAACGCATGAATGGGTAAGGGGCCGTGGTTGTCCGTAGTAGTTCTGTCGGACGATGGATGTTCGGGGCGTGTCGTTGGCACATGTCACAACGCTTTGCGTATTCTTCGCAATCCGTATTCATCGTTGGCCAGTAAAAACCAAGGCTCTTAAC
>CAJHQQ010004174.1:0-31887 GCA_905132885.1 Moricandia moricandioides
GCAAAATCGGTTGGTTGTAAATAGGTCTTTAAAAGCAAACGGGATGTAAATGGTAGAGTGGAAAGATATAAGCCTCGCCTTGTCACCAAAGGTTATAGTCAGAAGGAAGGCATTGATTACCAAGAGAAATTCGCTCTGGTTTCAACGAAAGACTCATAAACGGTAATAATGGCACTAACAGCTCATTTGGATCTAGAGCTACACCAGATGGATGTAAGGACAACATTTCTATATGGTGACATTGATGAAGTCATTTACATGCAAAAGCCAAAAATATTTTTGATTGGAGACCTGAAGAAGGTTATATGTAAACTAAAGAAATCCATCTATGGTTTAAAGCAAGCTTCTCGTCAATGGTATCGCAAGTTTTGTCAGGTGATCACTTCATTTGGTTTCGAAGTGAATTGTATAGAAGATTGTGTATACCAGAGGATCAGTGGGAGCAAATTCGTTATCTTGCTCCTATATGTTGACGACATTTTGATTGCCATAAACGATGTAGGCATGTTTCACGACACCAAAAAGTTTCTTTCAGAACAGTTTGAGATTAAAGATCTTGGTGAAGCCTCTTTTGTATTGGGAATAAGAATACACCGAGACCGCTCTTGTGGTATATTAGGTTTACCACAAAAGATCTACATCGATAAGGGTTTGGAACAGTATGGCATGAAGAATTGTAAATCAATAGATACCCATGTTTCTAAAGGTGATAAATTCAATTAGAGGAATGTCCTAAGATTAAGTTAGAGATTGAGGAAATGCGGAAAATATTTATGGTATGGTTTGCACGCGTGAAGACTTAGTTTTTATTGTTGGTATGTTGGGGAGATATTTAAGTAACCCGGGGATCGACCATTGGAAACTAGTAAAGAGGCTGATGCAGTATTTGCAGAAAACTCAGAATATTATGCTTGTATATAGATGAAGTAATTACCTCGAGATCACTGGTTATTCCGATTCTGATTATGCTGGATGTCTTTATAGCCGTCGATCCACTTTGGGTTATGTATTCTTTCTTACTGAGGGAGCCATGTCATGGCGAAGTGCCAAGCAGGGATTTGTGGCTTCGTACACTATGGAAGCAGAATACATAGCATGTTATGAAGCATCCAATCAGGCTATTTGGCTTCGAAATTTTGTCACAGGACTGCTTTTTGTTCTGGGTTTTGAAATACCCTTAAGGTTTACTGTGACAATAATTCGGCAGTTTTATATGCGAACAACAACATGAGCACCACGAAGTCGAAGTATATCGAAATCAAGTATCTTGTTGTGCGTAAAAGGATCCCAAGTGGTATAATTTCAGTTGAGCATATAGGTACAACTCCATGATAGTGGATCCTATGACTAAAAGTGTTCCACTTAAAGTCTTTAAGGAGCATGTTGCTCATATGGGTGTATCCGATATATCGTTTTAGTGCGAGTTGTTTGTACCTAATAAGATTTTTTTTCACTTTTGGCTTAATGTATATTTGGTTCATGCATTAAGGTTTCAACGCTATTTGGTTTAGTGTTGGGGTATCACTATGTGTTGTTTTTTCATAAGATTGATCTCGATTCAGAGGACCAATTGTAAATAGGAACGATGATCACTTTCGCGTGTAATTTCCATGTAATGTCATTTTATTATGGTAGTACTTGTGATTATTGTGAGTCTAATTATGGTTTCAGTAGTTATATCTCCCTGGTCCGGTATTAATGTGATAAATGGATGAGACTATTTCATACCAGTTTTGATGACAATCATAAGCATCGCTCATTAGGATTAGTCCATAAATCATTTTTGTCACAATTAGATTCAAAAGTGAGAGATTGTTGGAGGTGTGAACCAATTGTGGGATTTATGGATTAAGGATTGTTATCTCAGTTTGGCCCAAATAATGAGTGATAATATTTGGATTGGGCCTTCGGTATTGAATTGATGGACATGCGGGTGTTATGCATAAAAACCAATTAGGATGTGATTTTTATACTAGGATAGGCTGAATTAAATGAAAATGGTTCAAGATCAGTTAAGTTACGGTTTACTGGTTTGGTTGTGTCCCCTAGCTCACGTATACATGAAGTTATATATATTCGATTTAATATATATCATAAGGTGGAGGAAGGATATAAGGAAGAGAGATGAGAACATAAGGTTTAAGGTTGAATGATTTTGTCATTGGGATAGAAAATAAAAATTCTCTCTCACTCTCATAAGTCATACTTCTCTCTATTCTCTACTCAAGCTCTTATCTCTTAGTAGAGGATAATTCGGATACGAAGAGCTTGAAGACCATCTACCTATCATCTTCTTGTAATATGAGTTCAAGTAAGTATTTCATGTTTTCTTAATTTTAGTACTAATCATATACAATAGTAATTCAAGGGACCTAATGAATTATTGGAGAAGATACCACCTCCATGTAAAATACATCATAATGGGTTTATATAATATGATCCTACACTCTTTTGTGACACAAACCTCACCTGGTGCTTCATATTCTATATCAACAAGCATTCAAAAGAAACCAGATGTTCCAGCCAGGCAAGCCACCAGTGTTTTATCACGAGATGATTCTGATGACGATGATCTAGACGGAGACACAAAAACATCAGATTATGGAAGATCATACTGACTTGAAGTGTCCTAGGAGGTACAAAACTTGATTTTTGTGTCTTATATAAAGATACTTTCGACATGAAATTCTTAAGCTATATTCTGAAAATGATCAAAACACAACATGAATGCATAATCAACAGGGAGTTGGCCCCTTAGGCATAAGCAAAAGCAACTGTGAAGTAAAGTATTGAATCAAGAGTATCCTTTATGGTGCTCCTAATTTATGTTTCTCTGTGGTTTCTTCAGATGTTCCAGGGAAGCAGTGAACTCAATCTGAACCTCTTTCCAATAACTTGAGTTGGGGATGTGGTGAGATTAAGTGGTCAAAGGATAGCTTACTACACCCGTCCCTAATTTCTGCTAGGAAGCGCGTTCAAAACTGTAGAAGCCGAAAAATCGAATTGATATAAACGATATAAATAAAGCAATGTTAAGGAAATATACGATTCAAAGACGAGATAAAAACCGAGATGAAAACTATTAGGAATATAGACCATGGAGTCGAGACGAATCTTTTTCCTTAACTCTTAATATTCGCTCCGTAGTGAGATGAACTACACGTTGTTTAAACACAAACGTCATGTTGTTTTTTGGTCCAAAATGGGCCAAAACGTTGAGCTTAATTGGGCCCAAAAAGAACATCTTGTAGTGGTCCTGGGGCCACATTTATCCAAGCCGAAGCCCACGCCGATCCGAGATGAGCCGAGCCGGCCGGACGGCGGCGGCGGCGCGTGCGTGGGGAGCCTTCCCCTCACCCAAGCTGTTTAAGCTTAGACATGTGAGTGTACATATATATACTACTCATTTTTCCTCTTGCTGGCCGATGTGGGACTCTATCCCATTGCCATTTTCATTTAAATCACATTATTCTGGGCCTACAGCAATTTGAAGCCCAATGACATTGATATTCACATTTTTAACAAAAGCCTTATGGCTTTTATTGGTCCAACAATCTCCCACATGAATAGAAATGACTCTAAACATATGCAGACTAAATGCTGACTCGATAGACTCTAGATACTATACTTATTTTAATCCTGACTAAACTAGACAAACTTATCGAGAGTGTTTGCGAAAAATTCACTGTGTTTGAGTTGGTGGCATTTTTAAGCCTTGAACCACTCATAGTTAATATCTGTCGAGTTTACTTTACCAAAAGGTGAACATGATGTCTTGAACCAACCGGTGTTTTATGTAAACCAAGACAACATGTATAATGCAGCTTCATTTTCTCGTAGAACTTAGTTCTCTATTGTGTTCATTGTGGCCCTGAACTATTCCTGGTTTTCATGAGTGAACTTAGAGAATATAGCCTTGCATTCATTCTCCTAGAAACGGCCTCATTTCACACTCATTAGGTGATTGACCATGAAAAGTATTAAGTAATACTTCACTTTATAAGCTATGGAATCATTAAAAGTCTATGCTTATCCTTCTCACATTAGCACTTTTATCATCTTAGGAGTTGGGTAGAGATCATAGTCTCAAAGTGCTTTTGATAGATTTTGTTTGATTTTGTTTTCCCTTTGAACCTACGTCTTGGGATCTCCAGTCATGATAGGTAGGATTGCAATCAAGCATCCTCATTCGTTATAGGCTTTAAACCCATTCCTTTGATGATTTAGCAACAATATCACGTGGCAAACCTTTAGTAAATGGATCCGCTAGGTTGTCAACCGATTTGATATAATCTATTGTGATTACACCATTTGAGATAAGTTGTCTAATGGTCTTATGTCGTCTTCTGGTGTGACGAGATTTACCATTGTAGAGATTATTCTGAGCCCGAGCTATAGCTGATTGACTATCACAATGTATTCGTATAGCTGGTACATGTTTCTCCCACATTGGAATATCTTCCAAAAAATTTCTAAGCCATTCAACTTCTTCTGCTGCTTTGTCTAAGGCTATAAACTTAGATTCCATGGTGGATCTGGCTAACACTGTTTGTTTGGTAGATTTTCATGATATTGCTGCTCCCCTAGTGTAAAGATGTATCCACTTGTGGATTTTGAGTTTTTAGAATCTGATATCCAGTTAGCATCACTGTATCCTTCTAAAACTGTTGGTTCTTTACCATAGTGAAGCCCAAAATCTTTGGTGTAGCGCAAGTAATTAAGTACTCTCGTTATACCTTTCCAGTGTGTATGACCTGGATTACTTGTATATCGACTAAGTACGTTTACTGCATGTGCTAGATCTGGTCTAGTACAATTGGTCAAGTACATGAGACTTCCAATCACTCGTGCATACTCGTTTTATGAAACCGCTTCACATGAATTCTTTGTCAAGTGCATTTGGGGATCCAACGGAGTTTTTGCCGTACTATTAGAGTAGTTTTTAAATCTCTTTAATATTGTTTGAGCATAATGAGATTGGGTTAAGATAATTCCATTTGAATTTCTTGTAATTTTAACCCAGAGAATAATATCTGCTAATCCTATATCTTTCATCTCAAATTTTCTTTTGAGCATGTTTTTTGTGTGATTGATAATATATTTATTGCTTCCAATAATGAGCATTTCATCTACATATAAACATAGCAAAATATACGCATTTTTGGTAGCTTTGTAGTATATGCATTTATCACATTCGTTAATTTTGAAACCATTTGACATCATTACATTATCAAATTTTTCATGCCATTGTTTAGGAGCTTGTTTAAGCCCATAAAGTGACTTTACAAGTCGACATACTTTGTTTTCCTGTCCAGGAATAACAAAGCCTTCAGGTTGTTTCATGTAAATTTCCTCTTCTACATCATCATTTAGGAAGGTGGTTTTTACATCCATTTGATGTATTTCTAGGTCTCTTAAAGCTGCGATTGCTATCATCAGCCTTATTGAGGTTATTCTCGTTACTAGAGAATATGTTTCAAAATAGTCAAAACCTTCTTTCTGTCGGAATCCTTGAACTACAAGCCTAGCTTTGTGTAAACCAGGTGTTCCATCAGGGTTTAGCTTCCGTTTCATTATCCATCTATTCCCTAATGGTTTGCATCCTGGTGGTAAATCTTTTATATACCATGTATAATTTTACATGATAGAATCAAATTCACTTTTGATGGTTTCGTTCCAAAACGGAGCGTCTGGTGAGGACATTGCTTCTGCCAAGGTTTTTGGATCATTTTCCACTAAAAATGCCATTAAAAAATCTTCACCAAAAGATCTTTCCTTTCGAGCTCTTTTGCTCCTTCTAGGTTCATCTTTTCCATTTTCTGAAATATCATTAGCATAAATTTCTACATTTAACTCAGTTTCTGAAATATTGTGGTTGTCTCTTTCTTCTCGAGTTCGTTTAGAACCTTGTTTTTCCTTGCAAGGAAAAATATTTTTGAAGAATGATGCATTTCTTGATTCCATTACTGTATTTTCATGAATATCTGATATTTCAGATTTATGTACCAGAAATCGATAGGCATTACTATTATGTGCATACCCGATGAAAATGCAATCCACTGTTTTAGGTCCAATAGTGACCTTCTTTGGTGGCGGTACCGCAACTTTTGCCAAGCACCCCCACACTTTGAGGTATTTATATGAAGTTTTGTCAGTTACTTTGTGTGGAATTTTGTTGAGGATATAATTAGTGGTAAGCAACGCTTCCCCCCACATGTTCTGGGGTAACCCAAATTCCTGCAACATTGCATTTATCATCTCTTTTAGAGTTCAATTTTTGCATTCAGCAACTCCATTAGATTCTGGTGAATAAGAAGCTGTAGTTTGATGAATTATTCCATGTTCTTTACAAAATGCATTAAATGGACCATCATACTCTCCTCCTCTATCGCTTCTAACTATTTTAATAGTTGTTTTAAGCTGATTTTCAGCCTCGAGTTTAAATTCTTTGAATTTTTCTAAGGTTTCATCTTTGCTATGTAATAAATATACATAACAATATTTTGTGCAGTCGTCTATGAAGGTCACAAAGTACTTTTTTCCACCTCTAGTTTGTATGTATTTTAAGTCACATAAATCTGTGTGAATTAAATCTAAAGGTTTGTTAGTTCTTTCAACACGACGTGAGGGTGTTTTTGTGAGCTTAGCATGTATGCATACTTCACATTTTTGTTTACTTGTTTTGCATTTTGGGATTAAGTTTTGATTCATTAGTCTTTGTATCGATTTGTAGTTTACATGGCCTAATCTTTCATGCCATATATTGCAAGACTCAACCAAATAAGCAACTGGCTCTTTCTTATTCATTGAAACTTTTGGAGCTACAATTTTTGGAAGGACTGCCATTACATTCATCTTGACCAGTCCATCCTTAACATACCCTTTTCCCAAATACATCTCATTCTTCCTAATCACGAGCTTGTCCGCCTCAAGAGTTGTGGCGAATCTATTCTTGCTGAGCAAGGTTCCCGAGACCAAGTTCTTCCTCATGTCAGGCACATGCTTCACATTCTGCAGAGTGACTTCACGTCCAGATGTCATCTTCAGAACCACCTTGGCGCAGCCTTCAATCTTGGAGACTGCAGTGTTCCCCATGAACAACTTCTCCTGAGTCTTGCTTTTCTAGTAGGTGATGAACATCGCCCTATCAGTGCAAATGTGGGTGGCGGCACCAGTGTCATACCACCATTCCTTAGGGTTGTTGCTTTCAACCATGTTGACTTCAGTCACCACTGCAACGAGATCTTCTTCAGTGAGATTCGCCTGAGCCTTCTCATCTCTGATCTTGCTGCGACACTCAACAGTCATGTGACCAACTTTGTGGCAGTAGTGACATTTTCCCTTGAATTTCTCCACATTTGCCTTGATCTCAATGCCTTTCTTCTTGAAGTTTGGACCAGAAGCCTTCAAATTTGTAGCTGTTTTGAAAGGTTTTGCAAGAGATCGGGCAATTGCCTTTCCTTTACCTTTCATTTCAGCCATGTTGACACTATGCTCTTTAGCTTGGAGCAGTTTGTCATCATTTCGGTTCTTGGCTTCCATCTGAAGCCTCTGAATGAGATCTTCGAGTACCATCTTCTTCTTTTTGTGCATCAGGTAATTCTTGAATTCTGCATAGCTTGGAGGAAGCTTTTGGATGAAGCTGAGAGTTGTGAATGTCTCACAGATGGACATTCCTTCAGCAGCAATTTCATGGCAAATGAGCTGAAACGCTTCCACCTGATCCACTATGGGTTTTGAATCCATCATTTTGAAGTCATTGAATTTTGCAACCACATACTTCTGACATCCAGCGTCCTCACCTCTGTACTTCTTGTCCAGTGATCTCCATAGCTCTTTTGACGTGGGAATCTCACAGTAGACTTGATACAATGGGTCAATAAGGCGACCCAAAATGTAGCCTTTGCAGATGTAGTCGGAATGCAACCAACTATCAACACTTGCAAGAGTGTACACATCATCAATCCCGTAAGGGACAAGGGGCTTGTCCTCTTGGGTGAGTTTATCCAGCTTCATTGTTGTCAGGAAGAACATCATCTTCTTTTGCCATGTCTTAAAGCCTCTGCCATCAAACTTTTCTGGCATTAAGCCTTGAGTGAACAAGCTTGGTACAGTCGGAGGAGTTGGAACTACAACCGGAGCACTTGTGGTTCCTTGAATAGGACTTGTTTGATAAAGGACAGCACCGAACAGGCTACGGCGTGTGGTTTCATCATCAACATTTCCCACTGGAAGAGTAGGAGTCATTGTTGCAGCGGTTGTTGTTGCATCAACAGTTGTCATGGTTGCATCACTTTGAGCAGCGTTGAGTGGAGTTTGAGTATCAATGGTGGTGTCAATGGGGGTGTTGTTAAGATCCATCATTTTTTATGAGAAAACATGAAATCAGATTACACTCCCATCAACAAATAACATATTATTTCAAATAAATAACAGTTTAAAATTGATTGTCATTTTTGGTGTTTTTAGTAAATCGCTTAAAAGCGTTACAAACCACCAAATCATATCGATATAAGTCTGAAAAACGTTTTGCAAACTTGCTTAAAAGCGTTCACATAAACCGTTTGTGTAGACTTGTGTATTGTTTCACAAACTTGCTTTAGAAAGCTATTGTGCAAACAAATCTTTTTAATAACTTTTTTTTATGATTTATGTAACAAAAAATGTTTCGCGATAGAGCTACGGAGAAAAACACAAACCGTTTTCAGATAAACAAGAAACATTTCGCGGAAGTGCGTATAGCAAATCGCAAATACCGTTTCAACATAAAAAAAATAACCGTTTTAGAAATCCTTGAAATAGTTTTATAAAAACGTATTAAGATCAATCTGATTAAAGCTTGTATGTAATAGAAGTGATTAAGAGTTAAGACTATAGAAGCCGAAAAATCGAATTGGTATAAATGATATAAATAAAGCGATGTTAAGGAAATATATAATTCAAAGACGAGATAAAAACCGAGATGAAAATGATTAGGAATATAGACCATGGAGTCGAAACGAATCTCTTTCCTTAACTCTTAATATTCACTCCGTAGTGAGACGAACTTGTATGAATTAGAGCCCAGGATACAACCATGATAGACGATTCACGCTTCACTCGTGAACGTCCCTACGAACTAATGATCTACGAAACACTCTCTAAAAACTTACACAGGGAGATTGTTGGTTTTTGTTACCGATGTGAAAAAGTGTATAAATGAGAGAGGAGAAGACGAGTTTTTAAAGAGGAGGAAAATATTTGATTTTCGTAACAGTTGAACCACGTTAGCGAAAATCTCGGGAGTGGAGTTGAGTAACTTTCTCCGCAAGATCACTCCTCTGTTGACTCGTTCTGATTTATTTCGAACAAACAAAATGTATATTGTTTTAAGACGAACTACACGTCGTTTAAACACAAACATCATGTTATTTTTTGGTCCAAAATGAGCCAAAACGTTGAGCTTAATTGGGCTCAAAAAGAACATTTTGTAGTGGCCCTGGGGCCACATTTACCCAAGCCCAAGCCCATGCCGAGCCGAATCGAGCCGGCCGGACGGCGGCGGCGCACGCGTGGGGAGCCTTCCTCTCACCCAAGCTGTTTAAGCTTAGACATGTAAGTGTGCATATATATACTACTCATTTTTCCTCTTGCTGGCCGATGTGGGACTCTGTCCCATTGCCATTTTCATTTAAATCACATTATTCTGGGACTACAACAAACTGAAGCCCAATGACATTGATATTCACATTTTTAAGAAAAGCCTTATGGCTTTTATTTGTCCAACAAAAACAACTTCAGTAAGATCAAGCGACTGCTCATTGATAGTGGAGATATTACAGAATTGGGAATAACTTGAGAGGAGGACATGAACTGCTCATTGATAGTGGAGATCATGCACCTGTACAGTGGAAGATCCCTGTTTTTTTTCTTCTGAAAAGCAGCTGGACCTTTGCATATTATCTTCTGAACACATGTACTTGATGCTACGCAGGTATTAGATATAGAAACAATATATCTCAGTATCAAATGATTTCTATCATTATGCTAGAGGTTTGCTGTCATTAATCCATAGATATCTTCCTTCTGTTCTTGTATATCTGCTCTCATGTATAAGTACAGACATATTATCTATGTGAATAAATCATCCTTCATATCCATTATGGTATCAGAGCTTTAGATCTAAGATTTTTTTTCTTTTTTCTTTTTTCTCCATCTTCCTCTTATTCTCTTACCTTTGTTTTCTCTGTAACAATGGCTAATGAAATCAATCCAACTTCCTCTGCTGAGACCACTACGGTCTATAATACAAGAGATCTGGCAACGAATCTTCTCTCGGTGAACATGTCAAATATTACTAAACTCACCAACAACAATTATATCATTTGGAGTCGTCAGATTAAAGCTTTTCTTGAAGGTCATGAGCTTCAAGGGTTCATTGACAATTCGATTCAGATTCTGATGCCTACACTCACCGCTGACGGCAGCAAAATCACACCAAATCCTGCTTACGCTCCTTGGCTACGTCAAGACAGGCTTCTTTACAGTGCACTCATGGCGCCATATCTCTTCTTCTCCAATTGGTGGTCTCGAGTGCAAACTTAACATGTGATGTATGGGATCTCCTCGCCACCACGTTTGGTAATCCCACTCATGGTCATATTCAACAACTTCGCTTTCAACTCAGAACCTGTGTCAAAGGAACCAAGACGATCAGTGAGTATCTCAGGCTTATTAAATCCAAAGCTGACGACTTGGCCTTGCTTGGAAAACCTATGGATCAGGAAGATTTAACCGATCACATCCTGACTGGTTTACCTTAAGAATACAAGCCTGTTGTGGATGCAGTCAACAGCAGAGACACAGCGATATCCTTCACTGAGTTCCATGAAAAACTACTCAACCGAGAGGCGATGATAGTCTGTACAGAAACAACCTCTGTCCCGATAGTACCTGTTACTGCTAATGTTGCAGGTTCTCGACCAAAACAACCATGACAGAACAACACCTCTGGTTATTCTCAGAATCACAACAACAAATCTGGATACTCTCACAACAAAAACAACAATCGTCAACCTCGTCCGTATCTTGGACGTTGTCAAGCTTGCGGCGTACAAGGCCACAATACCAGGTTTTGTCCAGAATTTAAGATAGTTTGTGGTTCTTTGGGTACACAGTGGCAGACTCCTACATCAAATCAAAACTGGCGTCCATCTACTCCACAACAACAGCAAGAGCCATGGCATCCAACGGCGAACACAGCAATGGCGACCGGTGATCCCTCTACTTGGCTTCTAGACTCCGGCGCCTCTCACCATATGACTTCAGACTTGGCTAATTTATCTCTTCATGCGCCTTATAATGGAGGTGAAGATGTCCTCTTAGGAGATGGATCAGGACTCTCCATCTCACACACTGGTTCTTTATCCTTACCTTCATTTAAACATCCTTTTTTCCTTGAGAATGTGATTTATGTTCCCTCCTTAGACAAAAGCCTGATATCAGTTTTTCAGCTATGTGATACTAACAATGCCTCAATTACATTTACGCCAACATTTTTCCAGGTAAGGGATTTGCATACGGGGGCGCTTCGTCTGGAAGGCAAACCTAAGAATGGCACTTATGAGTGGCCAATAGTTCGCTCCAACAAATCTCCATCTCTCGCTTTTGCTTCGGTTATTGAGACTTCTATTTTGGATTGGCATTCCCGTTTAGGCCATCCATCTTTACCTATTCTAAAAACTATGATTTCCAAGTTTTCTTTACTTTTATCTTCTCTAGTTTCGATCACCAAGCCTTGAAGTGCTTGTTCAATCAATAAAATGCATAAGCTTCCTTTTGGTTTATCATCGATTCAATCCACACATCCTTTAGATATCGTATTCTCTGATTTCTGGTCTTCACCATTGATTTTAGTAGATGGTTTTAAGTACTACGTGATTTTTGTTGATCATTTTACAAAGTATACTTGGCTCTATCCTTTGAAACAAAAATCTCAGGTTTATGAAAAAATTTCAAGGTTAAAAGAGTTGGTTGAAAACAGATTTCAATCAAAGCTTAAAACTCTTTACATAGATAATGGTGGTGAATATATTGCTTTATCGACTTACTTATCAACTCATGGGATATCGCATTTCACCACCCCTCCCCACACACCCGAGCATAATGGTATTGCCGAACGTTGTCAAAGGCACATCGTCGAAACGGGATTGTCCCTCTTGACGCATGCTTCCATGCCAAAGTTCTACTGGACCTATGCTTTAGCCACGGCTGTGTATTTGATAAGTCGAATGTGATGCGACCCTGACCAGCATCATTGACCAAGGTATGAAAATCAGGTACGAACCAGTTAGGCAACTGATCATAGCTTGGCTTAATGGGCTGTTTATGGGCCTTATCGGTTTGATCCATGAAGTTCTAGACCGAGAGAAGCTAATGGACTTGAAACAAAACATGGAGGCCTTGTTCTCATTCTGAAATCAGTGTTTGAAGTTGTTCAAGAAAGGCCCAATAAGAAACTTCATTTCATGGTCGAATAATATATCAATCTGACGGCAATTCTTTGACCGTCTACCATGCGAAAGGACGAGACCAGCCGAAGAGTTTTTCGACCACAACTTTCAAAATTTGGTCAAGTCTTTGGTCTTTTGTCAAGCCCAACATATTTATCTATTTTGTATTTCCTAGAATAAGTTTAGACCTTTGGTCTAACCCATAGCCTATTATATAAAGGCTAGCTATTGTATTGTTTTGTTCATTCGACATTTTTAATCAAAAACCTTTCTTTTTATTCCTGTTGAATCCTTTGTTCTTAAGTGAACATCGTAGCTTCTAAGTCGTCGGAGTGAGTCATATCTTTGGGCTTAGGAGTTGGAATATCAAGGGTCTTCTGCAGCCCTTGTGCGACCATTCGATCTACGTCCCTTGATCGTTTGTGCTTTCTAACTTATTAGGTGCAAGGCTTATCCAATCCTTCAACCTTAGAGTGATCCTTCAGTTTTAGGGCGTATCATGTGGTATCAGAGCCACTTTGGCTGTTTTTTTTTATCTTTTCATCTTCCATTTCTAAATATTTCTTCTTCTTTATATCTTAAATCCGGGCCACCTTCTTACCTAGGCCATATAAAAATGAATAAAAAAAAAGAAGGAAATTCAAAAAAAAAAATTGATTTTTGGCTAGGTGGTGAAAGAGTAATCCTGCTGGCTGAAGAGAAATCAAGCCTTGGGGTGGTTAAAGCGGATTTCACAAAAGTTCTCTTTTCTCTCTATCTAACTCTTACCATTGTTGCTTTGGGTTTTGATTGCTGAATTTTGACTGCCTATCATCCTTTGAACCAGTGAAAAGAACTCTGAGTGATCACCTAAGAATCGTGAGCTAAACACTTTGAGAGTGTGAGGGATTTATTTGCTAACTCTTTGTTAAGTGTTTTCAGGATGTTTGGACTTCTTAGGAAATCAAATCAGGCTTCAAAACCACAACAAAACGTTTATTATCCTTTCAAAACCGTGTTTGAAAAAGAGCAATGGATTTTTGGAGATAAGAAACAGTTTACTTCTAAAGGGTTTGATTTTGTGCAGAAACAAAGGAACCAAAGGAAGAGGCAAAACATATTCGACGATGATGAGAAGAGGGTCAAAAGTGGTGATCGTCCCTTCACCAAAGCTAAGAGTAGCAGCTGTGATATGCTTGATCGGAACGAGCTTCAGACTTTTGCCAGATTGGAGAAGATGCTGCATAAGGCAATTTTTGCTATTCAACAACTCAAAAAGAAGAGAAACACCAACACTTCTTATGCACCAAAACAGCAATGTAAGTTTTCTTGTCTTTCAAATTCTGATTTGAAAACTAATGTTTCTTCTTTTGATAAAAGCAAAGCTATGAAAACCACAAGCAAAGCTCATTCTACCAGGTGCTTCAAATTCCATAGGATCGGTCATTATGCCAACAAATGCCAAAAGCATAAACCGTTGGTGACTTTGGAGAGTGACAATGTTGAAACCGAGCCAGAAAAGAACGAATTTTCTGTTCCATTGCCAATTTTTGATACCTACACACATGAGCCAATGGTAGGTTTTAAATCTTGTAAACATAAGAACTTATATTTTTCTCAATCTGAATCAATTCCTGATGAATCTTGTTTGCAATTAACCGTTTTAAAACCAGAGAATCCAAGTAGTAAATTAATTTCTCAGTTTGAAAAGGATTCTGAAAAGGTTTTGAACAAGGATGAATTTTCTGGTCCTTTAAATGCTCTTGATATTGGTGCATATGACACTGGTCTTGGAAGCTTTGTGTCTGCAGGAAAAGCCAGAAGAAGAACAAAACCGTGGTCATCAAGAAAACCAAGAAAGATCTTCTTCCATTCAAAAACTGGACCAAACTCAAGGTGAACAATGTTCTAATTATGATTCCTTTGCTTATAACCCTTTTCCTTTTAATGTTCCAGATTTTAGGAAAAATCTTTTTGAAGAGGGAGAGAATGATGCGCCCTTGAGTAGCGAGCCGGACAAAATAGACATGTATGGCTTGATCATGGGAAGCAGTAATGATATATGTTCATTGTTTGACTCATATCTTCTACACCATGAGGCTTCTACGCATGAAATTACTTGGATAATGTTCCCAACTCAATTACGGAGCTCCTAAAATAATAATCAGATCAAACGGAGCTCAGATGTGGGAGTTATGCCATTTACAAATCAGGAGATCTTTGGTTCTCGCAAATTCAAACATGTGTGCATACAATGAAGGGTCTTCAATCTTCCTCAAAATTGCCATCCTTGACCATTCTTCATCAAAATCAACAACTTTGACTCCTTTATGATTTTCTAGTCAAAGATGTCTTTTTCTATGTATTATTTTCCGTAATTTCTGTAAGTCTTTCTTTGACTCATTGTACTATAAATATGTGAACTCTTCTATGAATAAAAGAAGTCGAAGTTTGAGTTTTTTTTTCTTCTTTTCTCTGAGAGAGTGAGAGTTCTTTAGCTAGTTCATTGGTGTGAACCGGCTTGTTGATTTGGTGGTCAGCCAATATATCTTTGTGTGTTGTTTGGTGGTTAGCCAACGCACTACATCCGTTCAGGTGGTCAGCCTTAGACCGTGGGTATATCAGGAGCCATTCTGCATCTCTTGACGATCCCTTCAATCCATTTCAGTTCCAGAAGTGCCATTTGCCTTCTCGGTTCATATCCAACACCCAGCTAAAGTGATTCTTCCGATTTAGGGTGTATCAAGTGGTATCAGAGTCACTTTGAGGTTTGGAGTTCTTCACAGCCAGACATTCGTAACTCTTCATCTTCTAAGAGATCAACCGTGTCTTTTGGACTGTTGAGAAACCATGAAGAGAAGGCAAAGCGCAAAACACGAGAAGAAAATTTTCGAGAATGGAGGTACAACTCTTCATCTTCTAAGAGATATGTGTCTTTTGGACTATTAAGAAACTATGAAGAGGAGGCTGAACTTAAAGCACAAGAAGAAAAATTGCAAGAATGGAGGTACAACAAACGTACAACCGAGATGATAGAAAAATATGAGCGTGACCAAGAGGAGGAAGCCAAGAAGTCACGACCTGAGAGAGACAAATGGAAGAAACCACTAAGCAAAGAAGGTACACGAATCTTCCTTGATTCTGGTTCAATGAGAGTTAAACCTAGCAGTCCAAAGAAGGTAGTCAAAAAGCCACAATCAAAATAAGTTGTAGAAACTCCATCGGCCAGAACTAAAGAGAAGAGGAATGAGGGTTTTGAGAGATGGCTGGAGAGTTTCAAGGCTAAGATCCATCAAAGGATCACAGACCCACGTCCATCGTCAGTGTTGGAAGAAGATCAAGAGGCCAAAGATATCGAACTGGAGCTATCGACTGTTTATGTTCGAGCAGAATCTATGGACGACCAGCCGCATCAAAAGGAAGAACTAGAGGCTGTAAGTGTTCTCTTGGATGTCCAAAAGGTGGCTGAAAATGTGGTTGATAGTGGACCAGAAGCTGATCATGAGAAAGATCTCACAAGCGCTTATGCTTCAGGTGATATTCTTGGTTCTTTATCAAATGCTAAACTGGTTCAGCCATTCGTTTGCAAGGAGTACGACCCAGTGGAGCTATTGAGGCCTGAAAAGGTTCTACAACACTTCATCTTTGAGCATGGAATAGGGGCATGTGTGCACAAGAAGAGTAGAAACACCTTGGCCGAGCAAAACCATGTCGGTTCATTCATCCTAGAAGGTCCGGATTTGAGGACAAATCCTTTTAAACGAGGAGGGAATGATGCGACCCTAACCAGCATCATTGACCAAGGTATGAAAATCAGGTACGAACCAGTTAGGCAACTGATCATAGCTTGGCTTAATGGGCTGTTTATGGGCCTTATCGGTTTGATCCATGAAGTTCTAGACCGAGAGAAGCTAATGGACTTAAAACAAAAAATGGAGGCCTTGTTCTCATTCTGAAATCAGTTTTTGAAGTTGTTCAAGAAAGACCCAACACTACAAGAAAAATGGCCTTTTGTAGCGTAAGGAAAAAGCTATTATATGCCTTTTTTAGCGTTATTGAAACCGCTATGACTGCCCGAGCTATAATAGGTCCCCCCTGTATTATAGCACTTTTTTAAATGCTATTGTAGTTTTACATTATGATAGCGTTTTTTTTGGATTGCTATTACTGAGTGATATTTATAATAGCATGTATATTGGATGCTATATATTCTATACAATAGCAAGTTTTAGAAGTTATTATATATATTTTTATCGCACAATTTACCATTGTGGTTTGTAATATGATAGCAATTTTGGTAATGCTGTATTTTCGATATCGTAGCAGTCTTTTTGTGCCATAAATTTGTTGTTATTTATGTAACCTGTTCCTATTCGATTTAAAATCTTATAACCTGCCACATTCATTGGTGCATACACAAGTTCCAAAATACAAAGTCTCAATCCAATCTAGAACACAACAACATCCAAGTAGAGTGAGTAGAGTAGTACATTACACATGATAGTCATCTTAACACAAGATCACTTTCTCCTTTGGCCATGCAATGCATGAGCCAATTGCATCTCCCAAACACTCGATCTCAGAAGATGGACGCCAAACCTCTGCAAAAGTCACCTTCACCACATCAATCCAAACTTTAACTGCATTTGGTCCCAAGGGAACAAAGTGAACAGTCTGTTCTGGGTTGTCTGATGCCCAACGTCCTTCTGCAACTACCTGCTTGTTCCCCCCAATGGACATCAACTTGCACTTCTGGTTCTCTTTGGGACCAGCATCACTTTAAGCCTACTCACTTTAAGCCTATCAGTTCATCCTTATCATTCTTTATGAAAGTGATACCACCCTTTTTGAGAAATACATGCAAAGGAGATACCCAAGTACTATCAGAAATAAGGTAAATCACTCTAGCATCCAAGAGTTTAAGAATCTCTTTCTTAACAACATCTTTAAAGTTGGGATTCAACATTCTTTGATGCTCTATAGAAGTCATTGATTCATCCTCTAGATGTATCCTATGCATGCACAAGGAGGATGATATCCCTTTGATGTCTTCAAGTGAGTGGCCAATTGCTTTTCTATACTTTTTAAGCTCATTTAAAAGTGTAGACAATTAATTTTCGTTTAGGTGGCTACTCACAATGACATGATAAGTGTTATTAGAACCAAGAAATGCGTACCTTACACCAATGGGAAGGGGTTTAAGCTCCACTTTGGGTGCCTTGATCTCGCTCCAATCATCTTGTGGAGGGTCTTCTTGTAAGGCGGTTGAAGCAACATGGTAAACAACTTTAGACAGCTCTTGTAAGTTGTCCTCTCCATTCAATCTCTTGTGAGAATCCAACATCCTCATGTACTCTTTGCTCTCCTTGTCCTCAATCATCTGGACCCCTTTATCAACTGTTAAGGCATGTTGAAGAGAGTCCTCAAGCGCCATCTCTTATACAAACTCATCAGCTAAAGCATCCATAGCCTCAATGTAGAAAGCTTGCCCTTGAATGGTAGGGTTTTTTATCATCTCATTAACATCAAAGTGAAGGGTGTTTCCCTCTCCATGATGAAGATCAATCTTACCATCGTTAACATTAACAATAGCTCCAACGGTAGCTAAGAATGGTCTTCCCAAAATCAACGGGTCCCTAGGCTCTTCATCCATCTCAAGCACAACAAAGTCAGTTGGTATCTCGCAGTTTCCAACCATTACCGGTAGATCGAACAGCACTAGGGAGATCCTACACTTCTTGTAATGTGTAAAGGCAAGATTTTTCGCAATAGATAAAGGCATGAGGCTGACACTTACCCCCAAGTCACATAGACATCTTTCAAACGAAAAAGGTCCAATGGCGAAAGGTAAAGTGAAACTTCCCGGATCTTGAAGCTTCTTTGGGACAATAAACCTTTGAATAATGGCATTGCACTCATGAGTAAGAACCATCATGCCTTCCATCTCCTTTTTCTTCTGAGTTACAACATCCTTCAAGAACTTGCTGTATTGAGGGATCAACATGAATGCATCAATAATGGGAATGGTAATCTGAACCTCACTCATTTGCTTCTCAAACAGGGTCTTGTACTTCTCCAAAAGTTTTTCTTGAATCTGCCTAGAAATGGAAGTTTTGACTCATAGGGAGGGGGAATGAACGTAGACTGTGTTGAGGAAGAGGTGACATTATCTTTGTTCGATGCTTTCTTTTCCTCCTCAGTTCTTCCTTTGCCTTTAGCCTCAACAATCTTTCCCATGATATCCTCATTGGTTTTCTCATCCAGAATTACAACCTCATCCTCTAGATTGATGGCTACCTCCCCACCTTGTTTCTCATCATCCTTGAGGAGAACTCTTGAAGGTAACTCTCTACCACTTCGTAAAGTGATTGAGTGCATTGTCTCCTTAGGATTCTGCTCAGATTTTTCAGGTAAGGATCCAGTGGGTCTCTTAGAGTTGGAGCTCATTGTGGTGAATTGATTCTCCAGAGCTTTGAATTTGTTGTTGAGCTCAGTGTAACTCCCATCAATCTTCGTGTGGATGTTTTTGAACTCATCTCCAATAGCTTTCTCATTTCTCGCTTGAGATTCAAGGAGCTGCTTAAACATAGATTCCACACTTGTATCTCTAGGTTGAGCCTGTTGAAAACTTCCTTGACCTTGAGTAGACTGATTGCCTTTGGGTGGAAAGCCTGGAGGATAAGGTTGTTTGGGTGGGTAAGCATTTTGCTGGTAGTTGTTTGGGTACTGGGGCTTTTTTGGAAAGGGGTTTGGGTAAGGAAAGTTGGGTTCTTTCCTGTACCACTGTCCGTTAGCGCTGACAAAACATAGCTCCTGTTGTCCCTCCAAACCATCAACTTCATTAACCTCAAGAGCTTCTTCTTGGCCTTTCTTCCCAACAAAGTTCACATTTTCCTGTTTAGCTCTATCCAAAAGAAGCATGTTAAGTTTATCACGCTTGCATTCTTCCCAAGTTTCAATGGATCCCCGAGGTAGACTCTTTTCCCATAGGTGGGCTTTATCTCCCAAAGAGAAGGGAAACAATCTCAGTTTGAAAGCATCTTCTGAAATACCATTGATCTTTGTTGTGCCGCATAACTTGTCAAAGTTATCCATGTGGTATAGTGGATCCTCCAAAGCGAGACCATGGTATTTGTTAGCTTGAATCATGTTGATCAAACTTGACTTGATCTCAAAGTTGTTGTTCTCTACAGCAGGTGCTCTGATACCAGCCATGTTCCCATGGATGTTGGGCTGGTCATATGTTCCGATTGCCCGATCTTGGCGTGGAGGATGTTGTTGCCCAAGGTTTTCATCTCCTTGGCCCTGTGAATCTGGATGTTGTGGTCCATTGTTGTCAACTCCATTGACACCTTCTTGGTGAGGGTTATTGTGGTTGACATCCATTTCAAACTCCAACCTATCGAAAGGATTCAATTGTTCTTCTCTTCTATTTCTTGCTAATTCTCTCTCTAAACTCCTGATGTTATCTACTCGTGGAACAAGGTCTGTTGGTCCTCTGCTCCGCAAGTTCATACACTTGTGATTCAAAGAGAAATGAAGAAAGTGTGTCAGTGAGCAAATAAAAGAAAATAAGACTTAGTCTCAAGTTATGACTAAATCTCACTGTCACAATCAACTTAGAACTGGAAACCGCGCTAAATTTGATAAAGGATTTTACTTTATCCTAATCAAAGTAGTATAGATGAGTGTCAATCCAATCCTAAGTGATCATGATGCAATGAGAATGCAAGTATAAACTTAATCTAAGTGCAATCAATTTAGATGTGTGGGTGAAGTAACGAAATAACACGGGTATGAAACTAGAATTATAAATCAATTGGAAGAACAAGAACCCATGGGCAAGGACTTTGACTTTGGGTGATTTTGATCTAAGATAGACGGTTAACGTTTTAAACTATTTAGTTCTACTAGTCTAGACGTACCATTAAACTAGTTCTTTTTCAAGATAAAAGATCATTTGCTTTCAATCACTAAACATCAAATGTCTTTGGTCTAGTTAAATCAAGCAATCATTAAGAACAGGTCTATCGACTATCTAAACTTTCCTAACATCAATTGTAATTGGTTAAGCAAGTAGAGAGAGTTATCGCTTTGGTTCAGACATTTCGCCGAACACCTTTCGGGTACAAATTGCCTAAGGATCTAGATTAAAGTGATCAAGTCTAATCTAGCATTAGAGACAAGCGATAATCATCGAACATGAATAATCTAACACTAAACCTTCAAATTTATTACCTAATCACCCTAGATCACCCTAACCCATGGATCCTACAGATGACTACTCACTAGCAAACATGATGAACTAAAAAAGCATAGATGAATCAGAGTAAATCATTTCTAATGAACAAGAATAAACAATGAATCAAAATAAGATTATCAAAAGGATTCAAGATTCAATATTCTTCACCAAGAGTAGTCTATGTCTCAGATAAAAACCAGCATCCTGAAAAACTAGGTTTAAAGAGTATATATAGTAGTTTGAAAACAAATCGGGTCAACCCGACAAGCCTGGGCCGACCCGTAAAAACCACAGCTTCAACGCCTGTAGCGACCATGGCTTGTCGCTACGCCTGGTCGCTACGGCATTCGCAAATCCCATGTGGGTCTGTAGCGACCAGGGCTGGTCGCTATGCATGGTCGCTATGGTATCCGCAGTCTTCATGTGGGTCTGTAGCGACCAAGGTTGGTCGCTACGCCTGGTCGCTACACCCTCTTTCACTCCAAACTCCACTTCTTTGGCTTCCATTGCCTCCAAACTCATCAATGAGCATCTCCCATACCTGATATAGACAAATGTGATGGAATGCAACCTAAATATGCCTAAATGATATCCCATATGTCTGATATGCACTAAAAGAGATGACCAAAACCATGCAAATATGATCGATATCATACAACAACATGACCTTTGGATCTTTTATTACAACCCACATCAAGAGAATCAGGAGAGCAAGTTAGAAGCTATGGTTGATAGAGTATTGGGGCAACAAGAGCAGATGACTGTAAATTTCAATGGAAAGATAGATGCTTTGTACATCAACCTCAATACAAAGTTTGAGACTCTCAACACTCATGTCACGAATTTGTAGAATCAAGTGGTCCAGAAAAGTGGGGCCATTCAGAAACATGAGACCCTTATTAAGGAGAAGGAGGAAGCTAGTCAAAAACGCCACATCAGTGCATTGATAGGTTGGCAAGAGATGAAGAGAAAACAGCTCCAAGATGGAGATTTTTGAGTTGAAAGTGCTATGTCTTCCCGTAGTTCGCACTGGTATCGATCGACACCCGTTGCTGAGCATCGATCGATGGAACCCTCAGAGTCTGTACCTTCGTGTGAGTCTTTAAACATCAATCGACTTCGAGAAGTCAACATCAATCGAAAATTTTCAACAGCAGAACTAGTTCGTCTACCAAGTATGAATGCAAGCTTGTTTTTCAGACATTCGAGTAGGGAGACTTTAGAAAAGAATCACGGTACACCTGAGACAATGATAACAGAAAGACACTTCAGAAAGAAGCAGAAGATTCCTAAACATCTGCGCAGAGAAGCAATTGACAAAGAGATGGATGGATTTTCCAAAAGAGTTTTTAAAATTCCTCTAGATACTCAATTTGATGAAGCGTATTATACTCATAGATTGTGGATGGTTTTCAGGGAAACCACGAACACAAATGAGGACATAGAGCGCATGTTCAATGGCCTAAAAGAGAAGTTGAAGCAGAGGAACAATCTCAAGAAGAAAAGTGACCCTGGAAAGTTCGTTGTCCATGTTTTGTCAAAGGCCAGGAGTATCCCAATGCCCTCTACGATACTAGATCAGCAGTCAGCATCATGCCTAGACCTATGGCAAAAAATCTAAGCCGGGAAGTGGAGCCTTCTAGTGATTCATTCACTTTTGTGGACTTGTCCAAGGTGAATTCAAGAGGGATAGCCAGAGACGTCCCAGTGAAGATTCGCGAATCCTTGGTCCAAGTAGACTTCCATGTGATGGATATCAAGATTGACTGGAACTCTTCTTACTCCTTGGAAGAGCATTCATGGCCACAGTGAGAGATATCTACGACATGAAGACAAACATGTTGTATCTATCTTTAATAGATTCAAATAATTAATATGAACTTGTTAAAGTTAAGAACAAAACTGCTCTCATCGAATTGGGTAATGATGCAGGACTTGTAGATACATGTTTCCGCGATTTTGAAAACAAGGAGGAGTCGAATGATGGAGCATCGATCAACACCCATCCCAAACAATCGGTTAACGGGGAAAAATTAACAATCAGTAGACACCCACCCTTCAGTATTGATCGACACTCACCATCCGGATTCAGGATATGATCCGGCTAACCAAGAGTATGATGAGGACTACAAGGAAGAAGAAATTATTGAGTATTGTGGTCTTGCAATGGAAGAAGCAGGTCTTACTACCACATGCTTCTGTGATTTCGAGCTAAAGAAAGAGTCTGCGGATATAACATCGATCGACAATCAGCTTCAACAATCGCTTGACGGTCTCAACAATCCACAATCAGCCGATTTCAAACCTCAACCATCGACCAACACTCACTCTACAAATCAGAACGAAGAAGACAGTCCGGAAGACGTTGTCTACACTGGAGAGCAATACCAGGAGGTGGTACCAGAGCACACCAACCCAGATTACACAGAACTTTACCCAGAAGAAGCAGCTGAGCACGTTACATTTGAGTTCTTGAAGTCTAGAGACTTCAGCCGTTTGAACAAAACCAAAGATCCAACATTGATCGACAAAACATGTTTAGCATAGATCGAAGGTCTCACCGAATATGGATCCAGAGCTTTTGACAACAACAACCAAAGAAAATTTCGTTGGGAGAAAAGAGAGAGTATGGAGTTTAAAGAGATGAGAATGGAAATTCACGAGCCATGGATGGCAGAATCATTAATGTGTCTAAGGAGGACATCAGAGAGATTCTTGAGAGAGCCAACATGCATGAATATAATCATCTATGTTTTCCAGAGTATGCAGCAGACATTTGCAGAGCCAGACAAGACACATTAACTTACATAACACAAGAAGTTGACAAGATGGTACAAGGAATTTACAGAGCTCATGAGATGATTACGGATGACTATTACAAGAGGCTTGATGACCTGTACCACCCGTTCTACAACAATATTGGCTGGTTAACCACGTGCATGGAAGAAATGAAGTAGATGATGGACTACACTCATCAGATTATTCAACAACAATAGATTGGAGCAGTTAGTTCAACATTGACCGACGGCAACACTAGGCCATTGATCAATAGTCATCACACAACATTTAGGCAGAGGCTGGTAACAGAAACGTTATTGGAAGACAAGCTTGATGGAGTTTACCTTTCTCAAGACTTGATGAGGAATAGTATCAAAGCCCACATATGCCAGGCTTAACATGCTGACATGATGCATTCAAACAGTACAGAAAGGATGAGTATAATGACGACTGCTGAGATAAGAATGGACAACCAGAGAACCAGAGGTAAAGAATTTGTGAGGAGCTTCATCAGTGCGCATGGTTTCAGACGGACAGAGAGTATGTGGATATCTGCTTTCCACATTGGTTCGATGAAGCACCTTACTAGTCTAGAAGTCCAAAAATCGAGCTTAAGACTATAACCAAGCGCTGAGTGGGAGGCAACCCATTGTGTAGTAAGTTGTAATTTGGTTTTTCGCTATTTAGTTATTAGTTACGGTTTGTATTTAATTACTTTAGGTTTTCAAAGAAGGAGTAGAAAAGTTTGAAACCACCATCGGTCGACATCAACACTTCACCATCGATCGACGGCTTGGATGGTTTACCATCGGTTGGAAATCATCAATCACCATCGGTCTACAATCCTTACGGAGTTTGGTAACTTTGAATTTCTCTCTACCTTTTATGATACGCCCAAAATTGAAGGATCACTCTAAGGTTGAAAGATTGGATAAGCCTTGCACCGAATGAGCTAGAAAGCACAAACGATCAGGGGATGTGGATCGAATGGTCGCACAAGGGCTGCGGAAAACCCTTGAAATTCCAACTCCTAAGCCCGAAGATATGACTCAATCCAACGACTTAGAAGCTACGATTTTCGATAAATAACAAATGATTGAACAAGAATAAAAAAGAAAGGTTTTTGATTAAAAATGTTGAATGAACAAAACAGTACAATAGCTAGCCTTTATATAATAGGCTATGGGTTAGACCAAAGGTCTAAACTTATTCTAGGAAATACAAAATAGATAAATATGTTGGGCTTGACAAAAGACCAAAGACTTGACCAAATTTTGAAAGTTGTGGTCGAAAAACTCTTCGGCTGGTCTCGTCCTTTCGCATGGTAGACGGTCAAAGAATTGCCGTCAGATTGATATATTATTCGACCATGAAATGAAGTTTCTTATTGGGCCTTTCTTGAACAACTTCAAACACTGATTTCAGAATGAGAACAAGGCCTCCATGTTTTGTTTCAAGTCCATTAGCTTCTCTCGGTCTAGAACTTCATGGATCAAACCGATAAGGCCCATAAACAGCCCATTAAGCCAAGCTATGATCAGTTTCCTAACTGGTTCGTACCTGATTTTCATACCTTGGTACATGATGCTGGTCAGGGTCGCATCATTCCCTCCTCGTTTAAAAGGAATTGTCCTCAAATCCGGACCTTCTAGGATGAATGAACCGACATGGTTTTTCTCGGCCAAGGTGTTTCTAATCTTCTTGTGCACACATGACCCTATTCCAGGCTCAAAGATGATGTTTTTAGACCATTTTCATGCCTCAGTAGCTCCAATGGGTCGTACTACTTGCAAACGAATGGCTGAATCAGTTTATCACTTGATAAAAAACGAAGAATATCACCTGAAGCATACGCGGTTGTGAGATCTTTCTCATGATCAGCTTCTGGTCAACTATCAACCAAATTTTCAGCCACATTTTGAACATCCAAGAGAACACTTATAGCCTCTAGTTCTTCCTTTGGATGCGGCTGGTCGTCCATAGATTTTACTCGGACATAAACAGTCGACAGCTTTGGTTCGATATCTTTGGCCTCTTGATCTTCTTCCAACACTGAAGATGGACGTGGGTCTGTGATCCTTTGATGGACCTTAGCCTTGAAACTCTCCAGACATCTCTCGAAATCCTCATTCCTCATCTCTTTAGTTATGGCCGATGGAGTTTCTACAACTTGTTTGGATTGTGGCTTTTTGACTGCCTTCTTTGAAATGCTAGGTTTAACTCTCATTGAACCAAAATCAAGGAAGATTCGTGTACCTTCTTTGCTTAGTGGTTTCTTCCATTTTTTCTCTCTCTCAGGTCGTGACTTCTTGGCTTCCTCCTCTTGGTCACGCTCATATTGTTCTATCATCTCGGTTGTACGTTTGTTGTACCTCCATTCTTGCAACTTTTCTTCTTGTGCTTTAAGTTCAGCCTCCTCTTCATAGTTTCTTAGTAGTCCAAAAGACACATATCTCTTAGAAGATGAAGAGTTGTACCTCCATTCTCGCAAATTTTCTTCTCGTGCTTTGTGCTTTACTTTCTCTTCATGGTTTCTCAACAGTCCAAAAGACACGGTTGATCTCTTAGAAGATGAAGAGTTACAAATGTCTGGCTGTGAAAAACTCCAAACCTCAGAGTGGCTATGATACCACTTGATACACACTAAATCTGATCACTCTACCTATATGAAGGAATATGAACTCCGAAGAGAACTGATGGATTGAATGAGGACACAAATGGTTGCGGAATGACCCAATGATACTGCCTGGGTGCTTGTTGTCGCCTGATATGACTCACAGGTCCGACAAGAAAGCAAACTCGATCAGTTTCCGGATGTGACGCACCGGTCCAACTAGAAAGAGGCGTTTGTTTGGAGCTAACCACACCAAAGAAACTAGAAGTGTTCTTGACAGAGAACAAAGAGTAAAAGCTCATAAAAAGAAGAAGAAAATTTGATTGCAAAGGAAGAGGAGTACATTTTATAGTGTTTTGAGTCAAAGAGAAATAAAAGAAAATGCAGAAAACAATGCATAGAAAATATAAATTTGACTAGATCTTGTCAAAGTGTGGAAAACAAGGAAGACTGGTCAATGTGCAGTCTCAGATGTTGACTGGTCCAGATACATCCGAGTGTATAGGTGCGTCCATGATAATCGGTTCCATTGCGGTAAGGAGAAGGACACACGATGGGTCGTCCGCGGGGAAGATCACTGACCCATCATGAACGGGTGATGAATTTACTTGACCCAAATCTTCAGAGAGCTTAAGTATCCTTGCCTTAGAGAAGTTAGAGCCATCAAATCCCAAAAAGGCATCAAACTGGTCGATCAGGTCGTGAGTATGTCCGTTCGGGTGTGCGGTATGAACCAATCGGGCCAAAAGAGATAGGTTGTGTCCTGAAGCTGGTTCCTCTCGATCAAAGTGGTTTCTGGCTTGACTGATGGCCTTAGATTGACGAGTAGATCGGGGAATAAGGCGTGTGGGTCGATCAGTTTGGTCATCTGGTCGTGGATCCAACCTAAGGTCCTTCCCGGGTGTACGCGGATCGATTCGGTACACGGCTCGGTCTGTCTGTCTGGTACGGCCAGATGGATGAACCTCGGCTGAACGGATCTGATCGTTCTGATCACCATGATGGGCCTGTGCCATGTCCTGATTCACGTCCTGAGGTGCATCATTCCCTCCCTCTTCAAAAGGATTTGTCCACAAATCTGGATCATCTGCACAAAAAGAAGATAGATTAGAAACATTAAAACTCGAAGAGATGTCATATTTACCTTGAAGATCAAGCTAATAAGCATTGTCATGGATCTTCTTAAGGATCTGAAAGGGACCATCGACCCTTGGAATGAGTTTGGATTTTCTTTCTACAGGGAATCTTTCTTTCCTTAGATGAACCCAAACAAGATCGCCCACCTTAAAGACAACTTTGTTTCTTTTCTTGTTTGCCCTTCTTGTGAAGCCCTCAGTTCTGGCTGAGATATTGGCACGAACCTTCTCATGTAGCTTCTGAATGGTGTCAGCTTTCCTCTTGCCATCTGTACAAACTCTTTCACTCAAAGGCAAAGGCAAAAGATCAAGTGGAGATAAGGGATTGAAACGATAAACAACCTCAAATGGAAAAAATTTAGTATAAGAATGCATGAAATGATTATAAGCAAATTCTACATGAGGCAAACATTCTTCCCAAATTCTCATATTCTTTTTAAACAATGATCTAAGCAGAGTGGACAAGGTTCGGATCACTACTTCAGTTTGACCATCGGTCTGTGGGTGACACGTAGTGGAAAACATCAACCTCGTTCCCAACTTAGACCATAAAGTTTTCCAGAAATAGCTAAGGAACTTAGCATCACGATCAGAAACAATGGTCTTTGGCATGCCGTGCAACCTAACAATTTCTCTAAAGAATAAATCAGCAATATGCACAGCATCATCAGTCTTATGACAAGGTATGAAATGAGCCATCTTAGAGAACCTATCAACCACAACAAAGATAGAATCTCGGCCAGATCTAGACCTAGGCAATCCAAGCACAAAATCCATAGAAATATCAACCCAAGGATGAGATGGAATGGGTAGGGCCGAGTACAAACCTTGGTTAAGTGCCTTAGACTTTGCTTTTTTACACACAACACATCGGCCACAGATCCGTTCCACATCCTTCATCAAGCTTGGCCAAAAGAAATGCTCATGAACGACCTTGTGTGTCTTCTTGACTCCGAAATCTCCCATAAGGCGTCCTCCATGTGCTTCCCTGAGAAACAATTCCCTCAAAGAACATTGGGGTACACACAAGCGGTTATCAGAGAATAAAAATCCAGAACTTTGATAATACTTTCCATAATCAGCCTATGGAACATTTTCTAAAAATCTCTTTGAAATCCAGATCAGTTGCATACAAGTCTTTAATAAATTCAAAACCGAGCAACTTGGTTTCAAGAGCTGAGAGAAGTACATACCTCCAAGACAAGGCATCATCAACTACATTTTCCTTACCTTGCTTGTACTTGATGGCATAAGGAAATGTCTCAATGAACTCGACCCAACGGGCATGTATTTTGTTCAGTTTCTGCTGGCCCTTAAGGTGTTTCATGGACTGATGATCTGTGTGAATCACAAATTCCTTTGGCCAGAGATAATGCTGCCACGTTTGAAGAGCCCTCACCAAAGCATACAGCTCCTTGTCGTAAGTGGGGTAGTTGAGCGTGGCTCCACCAAGATTCTCACTGAATTAAGCAATGGGCTTCTTTTCCTGCATCAAAACAGCACCAATACCAACACCCGAAGCATCACACTCGATCTCAAAAGTCTTAGAGAAATCAGGAAGAACAAGTAAGGGAGCATGAGTTAACTTCCCTTTTAAGATTTGGAAAGCTTCTTCCTGAGCTTGTTCCCACTTGAATCCAACACTTTTCTTGATCACTTCAGTAAGTGGGGCTGCGATGGTACTGAAGTCCTGCACAAACCAACGATAGAAACCGGCAAGGCCGTGAAAGCTCCTCACTTCACCCACTGTGGTCGAACTGGGCCAATCTCGGATGGCTTTGACCTTTTCCTCGTCCACCCTGAGTCCATTAGAGCCTACAACAAAGCCTAAGAACACCACATGATCTGTTCCAAAAGAGCATTTACTAAGATTTGCAAACAGCTTTTCTTTCCTAAGAACTTCAAGAACAGATTCCAAGTGCATCTTATGATCATCTAGGTTCTTGCTGTAAATGAGAATGTCATCAAAGTATACAACCACAAAATGACCAATGAATTCTCTGAGAATATGATTCATCAAACGCATGAAAGTTCTAGGTTCATTACTGAGACCAAATGGCATAACAAGCCACTCATACAATCCTAGCTTAGTCTTAAATGCAACTTTCCATTCATCACCTTCTTTCATCCGAATCTAGTGATAACCACTTTTCAAATCAATTTTAGAGAAAACGGAAGAACCATGCAACTCATCAAGCATGTCATCAATCCTAGGAATGGGATGCCTATACTTTACCATAATGTTGTTGATGGCACGGCAGTCCACACACATGCGCCATGAACCATCTTTCTTAGGTACAAGGAGAACTGGTACGGCACAAGGACTGAGGCTTTCCCGGATGTGGATTTTCTCAAGAAGCTCTCCAATCTGTTTATGAAGTTCCTTGGTCTTGACCGGATTGGTACGGTAAGCTGGTCGGTTCGGTAAAGATGCACCCGGAACAAAGTTTATCTGATGCTCAATCCCTCGTATTGGTGGCAATCCCTGTGGATTCTCATCTGTAAAGACATCAGAAAAGTCATGCAAAACATCTAGCAATTCACTTGGAATATCCGGTGCAAGGTCAGAAGAAGTAGCCATAAGAGATTCTTTATACACAAGTAAAAGAAATGGCTTTTGTGAGTCAAGAGATTTCCGAACCTGACTTTCTTTGAGATAGAAGTTGGAGTTTCTTTTGGATGTCTCTGGATCATCAGGTTTAGGCTCCTTTTCACGGTTCCTTTTGAGCTGAAGTTGGTCTAGATGAACCTCCAAAGGTTTCAAAGGGACCAACGTGATCTTCTTGCCATTATGATCAAAGGTGTGTCGGTTTGTGAAGCCATCATGCACAGACTTCTTATCAAACTGCCATGGCCGACCAAAGAGAATGTGGCATGCATCCATGGGAAGAACATTACAGACAACCTCATCCTTATATCGCCCAATGGTAAGGGGGACTGTGACCTGTTCCTTCACATACTGCTCACCAGCCTCGTTTAGTCATTCCAACCTGAAAGGACGAGAGAGTGGTCTGGTGACAAGTCCAAGTTTCCTGACAAGAATTGTCACCAGCAACGTTAGTACAACTCCTTCCATCAATGATCAAAGAACATAATTTTTCAGAAACTAAACAGCTAGAATGAAAGAGATTCTCCCTTTGTTCTTTTTCATTGGGTTTGGGTTGAACACTCAAGGATCTCCTAGTAACAAGTAGTGGTCCGTGAGCTGGATAGTCGTAGATGTCTTCCTCATCAAAGATAGGACCGGAATCAGTATCAAAGATCGGACCATAATCATTGACCGTGTGGTTGTCCTCCTCATTGAAGATGGACCGAGTGATTCGACAAAAGGCTTCCTAGCAACGAGAAGTGGTCCATGATGTGGGTAATCGAATGGTTCCTCATCATCATCAAAGACTGGACAAGAATCCTCTTCATCTTCCTTTTCATCCTCGGACTCGACCTCCCCATTCTCCAAGAGAATCATCACTCTTTGGTTAGGACATTTGTTGGCATAGTGTCCTAGACCATGACACTTGAAGCACCTGATGTCTCTTGCTCGGCTAGGGGTCTCAACTTTTTTTCCTTTGTCAGAACGAGCAGGAACATCAGTCTTAAAAGCATTATTTGTTGTGGAAGAAGACTTACCCTTGTCTTGATAGCTTGGTTTGGGAGCAAATGTCGGTTTTGGAGCATAGGCTGGTTTGGAAAGACCCCTCCTCCTGACTTCCTGCTCAATCAAGATAGATTTGTGTAGCATCTGTTCCAAAAATTCATACTCTTGAAGCTCCATTCGGTCTTGAATGTCACGGTTGAGTCCAGCAAGAAATCTCGCCCTAGTGGCATCCAAAGTCTCATCCACATCAGCCTTGATCATCAGTGTTTCCATTTCCTGGAAGTAATCCTCAACTGTTTGGTTCCTTGAAGCAAACGTCTAAGCCTTTGGTGTAGGTCACGATGGTAGTGTTCCAGAACGAATCGTTTCCTCATCAAGGCAGTGAGTTCGTCCCATGAGGCTATAGGTCTTCCACCTGTTCTCCTCTTGTGATTCAACACTTGATCATACCAGTTAATAGCATAACCAGTAAATTCAGTTACAGCCAATCTAACTTTCTTAAGTTCAGAGAAGTTTTGACAATCAAAGACAAGTTCAATCTTTCTTTCCCATTCAAGAAAAGCGTCAGGATCATTTTTCCCTCAAAAGGTGGAATTTTCAGTTTCAATCCTCCTATACCATTATCAGCCCTATCTTCCCTAGCAAAAGGATTGATATCACCTTGAGTTTGGTTTCTGTGACCTCTTCTAGGTTGGTTGATGGATCGATCATCGTCCATTTGGAAATCCTCCTCTTGGGTATCGTCATCTGATCGGTGGTTTCTCCTTGGACGATCTACATGTGCCCTGGTTCTGGTTTGGATCGGCTGGCTAGCCTCTATTGCATCAAGCCGTTGATGGATCTGTTCTCAAACTGAATTCATAAGGTTAGTAATATTGGGCATTCAAAGCTCGCATCTGCAAGTTAGATAAACCAGCAAAAGAATTTCCTGGTCGGCTCCTTTCATCCTCACTGCTCATGATTCCTGAAAATTCTTCAACACAAAACTTTAGATAAAAATCTCACACACTCAAGTGTTTGATCCTCACCCACACACGTGTTTCTCTCAATTT
>CAJHQQ010004175.1:0-31877 GCA_905132885.1 Moricandia moricandioides
AAGCTGCCTTGTTTGCCACTGCTTCCTCAGCTTGGTGAGCCATGGTTAAGTCTCCTTTACTTCCAAATAAGCCCACTGAGCCTTCCTCCTTCTGGATTTGAGCACATACTTCATCCAGGTCAGGTAGCTTATCAGCTCTCAAGATGTGCTTAATCAGGCTTCCATAAGATGGGTTGAGAGTGAGCAGTAGCCCAAATACTTTGTCCTCTTCACGCCTTGTTAAGAGAGTGGCAGGGTCAGTTGTGTGAGGCCTTAGTAACTCCAACTCTGCCCAAAGAGATCTGTACTTGCCAAAATGAGGTTGAAACTCCCCATCTCCTTGGCTGAGAGCATTGATGGCTCTTTTCACTTCAAAAACTCTAGTAAGGTTGGAGAAATTTCCATTCACTTTGTAGAGAGTATCCCACAGCTGCTTGGTGGTCTCACAGTATGAGTAAGACTCCATAATAGCTGCGTTCAAGGGAGCTAAGGAGGGCTGTGAGCACAATGAGATCTTCCTGACCCCATTTGTCTTCATCAGCTACCACCATCTCCTTTCCATCTTCTCCTTGGATAGTTTTGTTTTGGAGCTGCTTCTGTTGAGACATGGCTCCATAAACCTTTTCCTCCAAGGGCAATCTTCACCATCCTGGCCCATAAGAGATAGTTAACTCCTTTTAAGGTCACAGGAATGCTGAGAGTTCCGTTGTTGTTGTTGCTGCTATCCATCTTTTGCTTCCACTCGCCAAGAACACAAGAACAGGAGAGAGAAGGATTTAAAAGATGGAGAGAAATAAATTCAGAGTGTTTGCGGAAGAAAGAGTAGGTTCAAGAGCTTTGTTGCTCTGATACCATGAAAGTTTAAGAAGATTTGAGCTAAGAAATGTGAAGAACCATGGAGAAAAATGAAGAACAATGAAGAGAGAGAGAGAGAGAGAGATGAGGAAAATATGTTTTTCTTAGTTAATTTAGTACATAGGAGAGTTTACATATATAGAGTAGCAGATTGCATAAAGAAATAATAAACTTGAAATATCCTAGACAAATAACAAACTAAGAGGAGAGTAGGACAAGTCTGATCTTGCAGGAACTGAACTTGGATAGTGACAGCACCTTAACGTCTCTCTTTGACTTGGTACCTTAACCAACCACGTGATCTGATTCCCCATTATTCCTATTGCTTCAAATATGTCAAGGCAAGTTGTGTATATTGTTTCTGATCAGACTAGGCGAGATTGTAACTCTCTTGCTTCCATTTCTTGCCTTGCACTCCACACTAGGTCACATGTTGTACGGACAGACTTGTATCTCAAGTTAACTCAGCTCCTTGTTTAATTCAAACTCGCCTGGTTCCCTCTTACTTCTCACTGCCTCATCTCCATACTTCTTATACTTGCTGCTCTTTATTGCTTCATGTCAACATTCTGGTTTTATTTGTATCAAGAAGAAATTGCCAAATCTCCAAACAGGACAAACTGGAATCACTTCGGTTAAAAGTGGGATAACTTCTTCATCATAACTCCAATGATATTGATTGAACTTCAGGGTGATTCTACACTGATTAATGAGTCCAAATCAAGCTTCTTACATCGTGATTCATTGTGGTTTTATTAGTATAAAGAATAAATTCCCAGATCTTCAAACATGGCAAACTGGAATCACTTCGGTTAAAAGTGGGATAACGTCTTCATCATAACTCCTATGATCTTGAGTCAACTTCAGGGTGATTCGACACTGATTTATGAGTCCAAATCAAGCTTCTTACATCGTGATTCATTCTGGTTTTATTAGTATCAAGAAGAAATTGCCAAATCTCCAAACAGGACAAACTGGAATCACTTCGGTTAAAAGTGGGATAACTTCTTCACCATAACTCCTATGACCTTGAGTCAACTTCAGGGTGATTCTACACTGATTAATGAGTCCAAATCAAGCTTCTTACATCGTGATTCATTCTGGTTTTATTAGTATCAAGAAGAAATTGCCAAATCTCCAAACAGGGCAAACTAGAATCACTTCGGTTAAAAGTGGGATAACTTCTTCACCATAACTCCTATGATCTTGAGTCAACTTCAGGGTGATTCTACACTGATTTATGAGTCCAAATCAAGCTTCTTACATCGTGATTCATTTTGGTTTTATTAGTATCAAGAAGAAATTGCCAAATCTCCAAACAGGGCAAACTGGAATCACTTCGGTTAAAAGTGGGATAACTTCTTCATCATAACTCCTATGATCTTGAGTCAACTTCAGGGTGATTCGACACTGATTTATGAGTCCAAATCAAGCTTCTTACATCGTGATTCGTTCTGGTTTTATTAGTATCAAGAAGAAATTGCCAAATCTCCAAACAGGGCAAACTGGAATCACTTCGGTTAAAAGTGGGATAACTTCTTCATCATAACTCCTATGATCTTGAGTCAACTTCAGGGTGATTCTACACTGATTTATGAGTCCAAATAAAGTTTCTTACATCGTTATTCATTCTGGTTTTATTTGTATCAAGAAGAAATTGCCAAATCACCAAACAGGGTAAACTGGAATCACTTCGGTTAGAAGTGGGATAACTTCTTCATCATAACTCCTATGATCTTGCTTCAACTTCAGGGTGATTCTACACTGATTAATGAGTCCAAATCAAGCTTCTTACATCGTGATTCATTCTGGTTTTATTAGTATCAAGAATAAATTCCCAAATTTCCAAACAGGACAAACTGGAATCACTTCGGTTAAAAGTGGGATAACTTCTTCATCATAACTCCTATGATCTTGAGTCAACTTCAGGGTGATTCGACACTGATTTATGAGTCCAAATCAAGCTTCTTACATCGTGATTCATTCTGGTTTTATTAGTATCAAGAAGAAATTGCCAAATCTCCAAACAGGGCAAACTGGAATCACTTCGGTTAAAAGTGGGATAACTTCTTCATCATAACTCCTATGATCTTGAGTCAACTTCAGGGTGATTTGAAACTGATTTCTGAGTCCAAATCAAGCTTCTTACATCGTGATTCATTCTGGTTATATTAGTATCAAGAAGAAATTGTCAAATCTCCAAACAGGGCAAACGGGAATCACTTCGGTTAAAAGTGGGATAACTTCTTCATCATAACTCCTATTGATGTGATCATGGACCGGATCACTAAGGAGGACAAGGAGAGTCTAGATGAGCCACATGAAGCCACATTGCACCAACAACTTGGTGATGATGCTCTAGCCATTCCTGAAGGTCCCATGACTCGTTCCAGAGTCAAGAAGCTTAAGGAGAATGTTGTTGGATTACTCACTTCACATCCACAACAAGAAGGTCTTGGACAAGGTTTGATCCGAGATGTCTTGATCACCATTCAAGCCATCTCTACACCAAACTGAGTTAGTGTCTAGGCAAGACATGGGGTGCGTGCTCTTTTCCTTGCTTTTGGTTTTGTCCCACGAGGTTTTCCAGGAGGAAGGTTTTTAACGAGGCCACAACTTGTCTACACATCACCTAAGTGCTATTCTCGGTCCAAGACTAAGAGAAGTTACATTTTTATGTCATTTTAAACTTATGTTAAACTTAGACTATAGTTTTCTTTCTTTCCTTTTCTTGATCATTGTCGAAACCCTAGAGGATTTGTCTCTGGTTTCTTATTTAAAGAGGTCTCAACACCCTCTTGTATGCATTCAGTCTTTTAATAAACAAGTAACATTCATCTTGACGGCTCTCTCTCTCTAACAGAAGTGTGCCGAGTTCTGGTGTGTCATATCCAAATCATTCATCTAGGAGTATCAAGAGATCATTCATCCCTCTTGTGTCACCATTCAATCCACACGCCTTGAAGAACTTGAGTCTCTGATTCGTTCTTTCAAGGATCTATCCATTCCCATCAACCAAAGAGCATCCTAGGGACGCATCAAGTGGTATCAGAGCAACTTTGGTTGGGAAGTACTCGCTATCCTCTTTGTTCTCTTGTTTCTTTTTGGTTTGTTTAATCCGTGTGCAATCTATATCATCCTGAAAAAGCATTAGAACTCTTTGTTTAGGGCTGCTCGTGACTGCATAAGAAATTAGACAAGCATTCATAAACTTTCCTTATTTGGTTGCATGCGAAAACCCTAGAGTGAGAAGAACCCTAGCCGCATATCCTTTCTTGCCGATCACTTTGTGCATTAGTCTAGGTTGTTTAACACCTTGAACACGAGCATTAGAAGACTATTAGGGTGCTAGGAAACCTTAGAAGTGATTAGGAAAAGGTTTAGAAGTTTTTCCTTTTTGCATGAACTCATTCCTTTTTACTTAGTCGATTTCCTTTTCACTTTTGTCTTGCATTCCAAGCTTGTTTCTTTTCCTTTTTACTTGTTTTCTTTTTCCTTTTTGCTTGTCTTCTTCCCTAGAAACCTTTTACTGGTTGTCTTGTTTGTCTTTGAGCAGGAACAATGGTGTCCGAGTCTGAAGAAGAAGCTGAACTTGTCCGGAAGAACAAACTCCTCATGGAAGCTATGTCGGCTCAACTCAATCAAAACATGATTGCAACCATGACCGAGATGATGAGGACCAGCCTCAGTGACATCAGGAGAGAGCTGAGAGAAGACATCAGGAGAGCTACTAGTCACTTACCAAACCAAGAGACTAGGAGAGAAGAGAGACCGCAAGCAACTCACCAAGCAACTCGCCAAACAACTCGCCAAGAACATGATGGTTATGAGGAGACTGATGAAGAGTATGATCACCTCAGCTCATCCTCAAGAAGACCTAGGCGTGCCCAAGAGAGAAGAGTGAACCAAGGAGATGATCTTGCTGGTTTGAAGATCAAGATACCCCCATTCCATGGCAAAGCTGATCCGGATGCCTATCTTGAGTGGGAGAAGAAGATTGAGCTAGTCTTTCAGTGCAAGCAATACACCAACCACAAGAAGATTCAGATTGCTGCCACTGAGTTCTATGACTATGCTTTGAGTTGGTGGGATCAGTACCTCACAACTCGTAGAAGGAATGGAGAGGAACCGGTTGAAACTTGGACAGAGATGAAGTCAATCATGCGCAAGAGGTTTGTTCCAAGCCATTACCTTAGAGACTTGCACCACCGGCTGAGGAAACTTACCCAAGGTTCAAGATCAGTGGAGGAGTATTACCAAGAGATGGAGTTACTCATGTTGAGGGCCAACATATCAGAGGATAGAGAAGCAACCATGTCAAGGTTCCTTTGTGGTCTAAACCGAGAGATACAAGACAATGTTGAGATGCAACATTATGTGGAGCTTGAAGAGATGCTACACAAGGCTATTCTTGTTGAGCAACAACTCAAGAGGAGGGGACACTCACGCAATCAGTATGGCTCTAACCGGTTACACAACAACAAGGAAGAGAAGACACCTTATTCTAAGGAGTCTAAACCATTCCAGAAAGACAACAAGTCCTATCCAAGAGAAGAGGCCAAACCAATCAGTGCTCTTGACAAGGGCAAAGGCAAGGTTGAGGCATCTAGTTCCAGAGCTCGTGATGTCAAGTGCTTCAAGTGCCAAGGAAGAGGACATTATGCTATTTGAGTGTACCAACAAGAGAGTCATGTTCTTACTAGAAGATGGAGAGTATACTTCAGGAGATGACAACACCGAGACTGACCAAGAAGACACTGAAGAAGAACTTGAAGAAGGACCAGTCCAGGGGAAGCTTTTAGTAGCAAGAAGGCTTCTAAGCTTGCAAAACAAGGCTGAGGAGCTAGAGCAACGTGAGAACCTCTTCTACACCCGGTGCTTGGTCCAAGGAAAAGTGTGCAGCCTCATTGTTGATGGAGGAAGTTGTGTCAATGCTGCGAGTGAGACAATGGTTCAGAAGTTGGGATTGAAGGTTCAAAAGCATCCCAAGCCTTATAAGTTGCAATGGCTGAATGAAGAAGGCACCATGAAGGTTTCAAGTCAAGTTCTCATTCCCTTAGCCATTGGGAGATATGAAGATGAAGTCTTGTGTGATGTGTTGCCTATGCAAGCCGGTCACATACTTCTTGGAAGACCATGGCAATCTGATAGACGTGTGATCCATGATGGCTTCACCAACAAGCATTCCTTCTTGTTCAAGGGCAAGAAGACTACTCTGGTTCCCTTGACACCCAAAGAAGTGCAACAAGATCAGATTCAACTCCAAAAGAAGAAGGAGATTGATCTAAAACCGGCTGGAACTAAGCAGCCAAACTTCTATGCCAACATGGGTGATATCAAAAGAACTCTCAACTCTAAACAATCAGCTATCTTACTTGTGTTTAAAGAGACTCTATTGAACTTAACTGATTCTACACCGGTGTATCCGAGTGAAATGGTTTCTCTTTTGCAGGAGTTTCAAGATGTATTTCCAGAGGACAATCCCATTGGTTTACCACCATTGAGAGGGATTGAGTATTGATCTGAGGAATAAAAAGACTAATGGAAAATAGGGTTAGTCCATTCATGCGTGACACACAAGGCAGTCCGTACAACCTTGACTTCCAAGCAACTAAACCTAAACCTAGAGTGACTTGGAAGGAAAGGAAACATGTAGACTCGACCAGTTACTTATTCAGAAGCATATTTGAAGTTCAAAAGAGGGGAGGTATCCGTTGGAGAGGAGCTGAGGCAAGTGGGAATAAAATAGACTAAAGATCACATGTGTTGGTTAAGCTTGGGAGCCGTTTAGGAGGGGTCACTTTCACAAGCCAGACCATACTATTTTATTATTTTCTGTCTGTCCAAGTTTGTCTTTAAATAATGTATGTACTCAGACTAAATTAAGCAAGGAAATGAAATCCTTCTTTACTCTCTCTCTCTTGTCGAGTATCTCTCTCTCTTTCTCTCCCGGATCTCTCTCTTGTTCTTCACTCTGTTCTTCACTCTGTTCTTCACTCTGTTCTTCATTTTCTTACATTGAGCACCAGATAGACTTTGTGCCAGGATCTACACTTCCAAACCGTCCAGCATATAGAAGCAATCCGGTTGAGACCAAGGAGTTGCAAAGACAAGTAGAGGAACTAATGGAGAAGGGCTATATCCGAGAGAGTTTGAGCCCATGTGCTGTACCAGTGCTCCTAGTGCCTAAGAAGGATGGTACATGGCGTATGTGTGTTGATTGTAGATCAATCAACAACATCACAGTGAAGTATCGCCACCCTATCCCTAGACTTGATGATATGCTTGATGAATTACATGGTTCTTGCATCTTTTCTAAGATTGATTTAAAAAGTGGTTATCATCAGATTAGGATGAAAGAAGGAGATGAATGGAAAACTGCCTTTAAGACTAAGCATGGATTGTATGAGTGGTTAGTTATGCCATTTGGATTAACCAATGCACCTAGCACATTCATGAGGTTAATGAATCATGTTCTTAGATCATTCATAGGCATTTCTGTTGTAGTATACTTTGATGACATCTTAGACCAAATTTATCTTGTGCTTTTAATTCTGCGTCTGTTTTAGCTAATGAAGTGTTATGGCATGCTAGATTAGGTCATCCTCATTCTCGTGCTTTAGGCTTAATGTTACCTAATCTATCTTTTAAAAATGAAACTTGTGAGGCATGTATTCTTGGAAAGCATTGCAAATCTGTGTTTCCTAAATCTATGACTATCTATGAGAAGTGTTTTGATCTAGTTCACTCGGATGTTTGGACAGCACCTTGTGCATCTAGAGAAAACCATAAATATTTTGTTACATTCATAGATGAGAAATCAAAGTATACTTGGCTCACCTTGATTCAAAGTAAAGATAGAGTGTTAGAAGCTTTTATAAACTTCCAAAACTATGTAACTAACCATTTCAACTCTAAGATCAAAATTTTTAGGTCTGATAATGGGGGAGAATACACTAGCCATGCATTCAAACACCACTTAGCAAAACATGGGATCATACACCAAACAAGTTGCCCATATACACCACAACAAAATGGAGTGGCTGAAAGGAAGAATCGCCATCTTATGGAGGTTGCAAGAAGCATGATGTTCCATACCAATGTCCCAAAGAGGTTTTGGGGAGATGCTGTAATTGCCTCATGCTACTTGATCAACAGAATCCCAACAAAAGTCCTCCAAGATGCATCTCCCTTTCAGGTATTAAACAAGGTTAAACCTCCAATTGATCACTTGCGTGTGTTTGGGTGTGTGTGCTTTGTCTTGACACCAGGTGAACAGAGAAACAAGCTGGATCCCAAGAGTGTTAAGGCTATGTTCATAGGTTACTCTCACACGCAGAAAGGGTACAAGTGTTACTCACCAGAGCTGAGAAGAGTTATGGTGTCAAGAGATGTAAAGTTTGTGGAGTCTCAAGGTTACTATGCTGAGAAGAGTTGGGAAGACCTTAGAGATCTCTCACATGGAACTTCAGATAGGTCAATCAATCTCAGAATCATAATGGAAAGCTTGGGCATCAGCCAACCTCAACCCAGGGTTGAAGAGGATACTACACCAGCACCTTCTCCTACATCTCCAGTAGCTGAAGAAGATGCTGAGGAGACATTCCATCCTGATCATGAGGGGGGCACTGAACCTGAACCACAACAGGATGATTCAGATACAACACATGATCAAGAAAGCTGAGTCTGAACAGCCTAGTGAAGATCAATGTGGTGAAGAACAAAGACAGGAAGATGCAGTGGTAGAGGAGCATCCCATTCAACCATTGAGAAGAAGCACTAGAGTGAGAAAAGATCCATCCAATTGGATCAACACTCGGGTATACTTCAATAGCAATGCAGTAGCTCACCCTACACAAGCAACCTGTTCCTTGGCCAGTTATCCACAAGAACATGTGGTCTTCAACAGTAACCTGGATCATGAATACATTCCAAAGACCTATGAAGAGGCAATGAAACTGGATGAGTGGAGAGATTCAGTGGAAGATGAGATTGGTGCCATGATCAAGAATGACACTTGGTATGAAACTGAGCTTCCTAAAGGCAAGAAAGCAGTAACAAGTCGCCTGCTCTTCACCATCAAGTACCTAGCTAATGGAAATCCAGAAAGAAAGAAGACAAGGCTGGTTGCAAGAGGATATACTCAAGTCTATGGAGAAGACTATCTGGATACATTTGCACCAGTAGCTAAGCTTCACACTATAAGGATTCTACTCTCCTTGGCAGTTAACTTAGAGTGGGACTTGTGGCAAATGGATGTCAAGAATGCTTTTCTTCAAGGAGAACTTGAGGATGAGGTCTACATGAGACCACCCCCTGGTATGGAAGAGTTTGTCAAGCCTGGTAATGTCTTGAGATTGAAGAAAGCTATCTATGGGTTGAAACAGTCTCCAAGAGCCTGGTATCACAAATTGAGTACAACCCTTAATGGAAGAGGGTTTGTAAAATCAGAAGCTGATCATACACTCTTTACCCTCAGAAGCAAGCAAGGAATTGTGGTGATTCTAATCTATGTAGATGATATCATCATCACAGGAAGTAATAAGGAAGGTATCACCTCAACCAAAACTTTCCTTAAGTCTACTTTTGATATTAAAGATTTGGGTGAGCTAAAGTACTTTCTAGGGATAGAAATATGCCGATCTAAAGAGGGGCTCTTCTTATCCCAAAGAAAGTACACACTTGATCTTTTAAATGAGGCAGGAAAACTTGGAGGAAGAGTAGCCAAAACACCATTGGAAGAAGGGTACAAAGTCTTGCGTGAGGGGGAGTTTGAAGATGAGTCATTTGGAGACTTCAAACTCTATAGAAGAATGGTTGGGAAGCTGATATATCTCACCATCACAAGACCAGACATCTGCTTTGCTGTGAACCAAGTCAGCTAGCATATGCAAACGCCTAAAGTTCATCATTGGAACATGATGGAAAGGATCTTGAGATACCTAAGGGAAGCTCCTGGTCAAGGTGTATGGATGGGATGCAATAAGAGCACAGAGATTGTTGGATATTGTGATGCAGATTGGGCTGGTGATAGAATAGACAGAAGGTCTACAACAGGCTATTGCACCTTTATTGGAGGTAATCTAGTCACTTGAAAGAGCAAGAAGCAAAAAGTGGTGTCATGCTCAAGTGCTGAGGCAGAATATAGAGCAATGAGGCAGCTGACAAGTGAGCTCATGTGGATCAAAAACCTACTACTAGACTTGGGCATTGAGACCACATCTCCCATCACCATGCATTGTGACAACCAGGCGGCCATTCATATTGCATCAAACTCAGTATTCCATGAAAGAACCAAACACATTGAGGTAGACTGTCACAAGGTGAGGCAAGCCGTGGAGCAATAAATCATTCTACCTTGCTACACAAGAAGTGAAGACCAGCTAGCTGACATCTTCACCAAGGGAGCAAGTAATAAGGTCTGTGAGTCTATTCATCCAAGATTGGGACTCATGGACCTAACCAGATCATGATCCCCTCAGCCATGAAACATCTACTCTTTTTCCTTAATGTGGTTTTATCCCATGGGGTTTTTCACATTAAGGTTTTAATGAGGGATGTGTTCATGGTTTCCAAGCTTGACCAAATCTTTTGGCTCAAACTTGAGGGGGAGTATTGATCTGAGGAATAAAAAGACTAATGGAAAATAGGGTTAGTCCATTCATGCATGACACACAAGGCAGTCCGTACAACCTTGACTTCCAAGCAACTAAACCTAAACCTAGAGTGACTTGGAAGGAAAGGAAACATGTAGACTCGACCAGTTACTTATTCAGAAGCATATTTGAAGTTCAAAAGAGGGGAGGTATCCGTTGGAGAGGAGCTGAGGCAAGTGGGAATAAAATAGACTAAAGATCACATGTGTAGGTTAAGCTTGGGAGCCGTTTAGGAGGGGTCACTTTCACAAGCCAGACCATACTATTTTATTCTTTTCTGTCTGTCCAAGTTTGTCTTTAAATAATGTATGTACTCAGACTAAATTAAGAAAGGAAATGAAATCCTTCTTTACTCTCTCTCTCTTGTCGAGTATCTCTCTCTCTTTCTCTCCCGGATCTCTCTCTTGTTCTTCACTCTGTTCTTCATTTTCTTACATTGAGCACTAGATAGACTTTGTGCCAGGATCTACACTTCCAAACCGTCCAGCATATAGAAGCAATCCGGTTGAGACCAAGGAGTTGCAAAGACAAGTAGAGGAACTAATGGAGAAGGGCTATATCCTAGAGAGTTTGAGCCCATGTGCTGTACCAGTGCTCCTAGTGCCTAAGAAGGATGGTACACGGCGTATGTGTGTTGATTGTAGATCAATCAACAACATCACAGTGAAGTATCGCCACCCTATCCCTAGACTTGATGATATGCTTGATGATATGCTTGATGAATTACATGGTTCTTGCATCTTTTCTAAGATTGATTTAAAAAGTGGTTATCATCAGATTAGGATGAAAGAAGGAGATGAATGGAAAACTGCCTTTAAGACTAAGCATGGATTGTATGAGTGGTTAGTTATGCCATTTGGATTAACCAATGCACCTAGCACATTCATGAGGTTAATGAATCATGTTCTTAGATCATTCATAGGCATTTCTGTTGTAGTATACTTTGATGACATCTTAGTGTATAGCAAGAACTTAGAAGAGCATCTAGATCATCTTAAGGCTGTCTTGAGTGTTTTAAGAAGTGAAAAGCTTTATGCCAACTTGAAGAAGTGCACCTTCTGCACAGATAACTTGGTTTTCCTAGGCTTTGTTGTGAGTGCAGATGGAGTTAAGGTTGATGAGGAGAAGATCAAGGCAATCAAGGAATGGCCGAGTCCAACCTCAGTAGGAGAAGTGAGGAGTTTCCATGGGCTTGCCGGCTTCTATAGGAGATTTGTGAAGGACTTTAGCACCATTGCAGCTCCTTTAACTGAAGTCATAAAGAAGGATGTTGGATTCAAGTGGGGAGAGGCACAAGAAGGCTTTCTAGAGCCTAAAAGAGAAGCTTACTCAATCACCTCTTCTTATGCTTCCTGACTTTACCAAAACTTTTGAAATAGAATGTGATGCCTCAGGAATTGGTATTGGTGCTGTGTTGATGCAGGACAGGAAACCCATTGCCTACTTCAGTGAGAAGCTTGGAGGAGCCACTCTCAACTATGCAACATATGACAAAGAACTCTATGCCTTGGTGAGGGCATTACAAACGTGGCAACACTACTTGTGGCCCAAGGAGTTTGTCATTCACACTGATCATGAGTCCCTAAAGTATCTAAAAGGGCAGAGTAAGCTTAGCAAGAGGCACGCAAGGTGGGTTGAATTCATTGAGACCTTCCCATACGTGATCAAATACAAACAAGGTAAGGAGAATGTAGTTGCTGATGCACTATCTCGGAGGTATGTTCTCTTGACCACCTTAGATGCTAAGTTGCTTGGGTTTGAGCAGATAAAAGAGATGTATGATACTGATCATGACTTCAAGGAAGCTTATGCTTCATGTGCTAAGTTTGCCTCAGGGCATTAATTTAGAAAGGAGGGCTATTTGTTTTATGATAATAGATTGTGTGTGCCTAATTGTTCTTTGAGAGACCTTTTTGTCAGGGAATCCCATGGGGGCAGTCTAATGGGACACTTTGGGATTGCCAAGACCTTGAAAGTTTTACAGGATCACTTCTATTGGCCGCACATGAAGAGAGATGTGGAGAGAATATGCGGAAGGTGTGCTACTTGCAAGCATGCCAAGTCCCAAGTTCAAAACCAGGGTTTGTATACTCCTTTGCCCATTCCACACCATCCCTGGAATGACATCTCTATGGACTTTATTGTTGGTTTGCCTAGAACTAGGACTGGAAAGGATTCTATCTTTGTTGTTGTTGATAGGTTCTCTAAGATGACATATTTCATAGCATGTCACAAGACTGATGATGCATTACATGTAGCTAACTTGTTCTTTAAGGAGGTTGTACGTTTTCATGGCATGCCTAGAACCATAGTTTCTGATAGGGACACTAAGTTAGGCACTAAGCTATTGTTCTCTACTACATGTCATCCACAAACTGATGGGCAAACTGAGGTAGTTAATAGGACTTTAGGAACACTCCTGCGTGCATTCATTAGAAAGAACTTAAGGACATGGGAAGAATACTTACCACATTGTGAATTTGCATACAATCATGCTATGCATTCTGCTTCTAAGTATTCTCCTTTTGAAATTGTTTATGGGGTTCAATCCCACCTCTCCTTTGGATCTAATGCCTTTACCTGAGTGTGAAAGGACAAGTCTAGATGGCAAGAAGAAAGCCGAGTTGGTTCAACAGATTCATGAGAAGGCTAGACAAAACATTGAGCAGAAGACCAAGCTGTATGAGAAGCAAGCAAACAAGGGGAGACGTGTGAGGACCTTTGAAGTTGGTGACCAAGTGTGGTTGCACCTGAGGAAGGATAGGTTTCCCAACGAGAGGAAGTCCAAGCTGATGCCAAGGGTTGATGGACCCTTTGAGATCATCCACAAGATCAATGACAATGCCTACAAGCTTGATCTCCAAGGTAAGTATGATGTATCAAATAGCTTCAATGTCACTGACTTGGCTCCTTTTGTTGTAGATGAACCTGATTTGAGGACAAATCCTTTTCAAGAGGGAGGGGATGATGTGATCATGGACCGGATCACTAAGGAGGACAAGGAGAGTCTAGATGAGCCACATGAAGCCACATTGCACCAACAACTTGGTGATGATGCTCTAGCCATTCCTGAAGGTCCCATGACTCGTTCCAGAGTCAAGAAGCTTAAGGAGAATGTTGTTGGATTACTCACTTCACATCCACAACAAGAAGGTCTTGGACAAGGTTTGATCCGAGATGTCTTGATCACCATTCAAGCCATCTCTACACCAAACTGAGTTAGTGTCTAGGCAAGACATGGGGTGCGTGCTCTTTTCCTTGCTTTTGGTTTTGTCCCACGAGGTTTTCCAGGAGGAAGGTTTTTAACGAGGCCACAACTTGTCTACACATCACCTAAGTGCTATTCTCGGTCCAAGACTAAGAGAAGTTACATTTTTATGTCATTTTAAACTTATGTTAAACTTAGACTATAGTTTTCTTTCTTTCCTTTTCTTGATCATTGTCGAAACCCTAGAGGATTTGTCTCTGGTTTCTTATTTAAAGAGGTCTCAACACCCTCTTGTATGCATTCAGTCTTTTAATAAACAAGTAACATTCATCTTGACGGCTCTCTCTCTCTAAAAGAAGTGTGCCGAGTTCTGGTGTGTCATATCCAGAGACTTAAGGGTGTTTAGTTTGGTGTGTCATATCCAAATCATTCATCTAGGAGTATCAATAGATCATTCATCCCTCTTGTGTCACCATTCAATCCACACGCCTTGAAGAACTTGAGTCTCTGATTCGTTCTTGCAAGGATCTATCCATTCCCATCAACCAAAGAGCATCCTAGGGACGCATCACCTATGATCTTGAGTCAACTTCAGGGTTATTCTACACTGATTTATGAGTCCAAATAAATTTTCTTACATCGTTATTCATTCTGGTTTTATTTGTATCAAGAAGAAATTGCCAAATCACCAAACAGGGTAAACTGGAATCACTTCGGTTAAAAGTGGGATAACTTCTTCATCATAACTCCTATGATCTTGTTTCAACTTCAGGGTGATTCTACACTGATTAATGAGTCCAAATCAAGCTTCTTACATCGTGATTCATTCTGGTTTTATTTGTATCAAGAAGAAATTGCCAAATCTCAAGACAGGGTAAACTGGAATCACTTCGGTTAAAAGTGGGATAACTTCTTCAGCATAACTCCTGTGATCTTGTTTCAACTTCAGGGTGATTCTACACTGATTAATGATTCCAAATCAAGCTTCTTACATCGTGATTCATTCTGGTTTTATTAGTATCAAGAATAAATTCCCAAATCCCCAAACAGGGCAAACTGGAATCAATTCGGTTAAAAGTGGGATAACTTCTTTATCATAACTCCAATGATATTGATTCAACTTCAAGATGATTCTTATCTTATTTATGAGTCCAAATGAATTTTCTTACATCGTGATTCATTCTGGTTTTATTTGTATCAAGAAGAAATTGTCAAATCTACAAACAGGGTAAACTGGAATCACTACGGTTAAAAGTGGGATAACTTCTTCATCATAAGTCCAATGATATTGATTCAACTTCAGGATGATTCTACACTGATTTATGAGTCCAAATCAAGATTCTTAAATCGTGATTCATTCTGGTTATATTAGTATAAAGAATAAATTGCCAACTCTCCAAACAGGACAAACTGGAATCACTTCGGTTAAAAGTGGGATAACTTCTTCATCATGACTCCAATGATATTGATTCAACTTCAGGGTGATTCTACACTGATTAATGAGTCCAAATCAAGCTTACATCGTCATTCATTCTTGTTTTATTAGTATCAATAATAAATTCCCAAATGTCCAAACAGGACAAACTGGAATCACTTCGGTTAAAAGTGGGATAACTTCTTCATCATAACTCCTATGATCTTGAGTCAACTTCAGGGTGATTCTACACTGATTTATGAGTCCAATAAAGTTTCTTACATCGTTATTCATTCTGGTTTTATTTGTATCAAGAAGAAATTGCCAAATCACCAAACATGGTAAACTGGAATCACTTCGGTTAAAAGTGGGATAACTTCTTCATCATAACTCCTATGATCTTGCTTCAACTTCAGGGTGATTCTACACTAACTAATGAGTCCTAATCAAGCTTCTTACATCGTGATTCATTCTGGTTTTATTTGTATCAAGAAGAAATTGCCAAATCTCCAGACAGGGTAAACTGGAATCACTTCGGTTAAAAGTGGGATAACTTCTTCAGCATAACTCCTATGATCTTGTTTCAACTTCAGGGTGATTCTACACTTATTAATGATTCCAAATCAAGCTTCTTACATCGTGATTCATTGTGGTTTTATTAGTATCAAGAATAAATTCCCAAATCCCCAAACAGGGCAAACTGGAATCAATTCGGTTAAAAGTGGGATAACTTCTTTATCATAACTCCCATGATATTGATTCAACTTCAGGATGATTCTTAACTTATTTATGAGTCCAAATGAAGTTTCTTACATCGTGATTCATTCTGGTTTTATTTGTATCAAGAAGAAATTGTCAAATCTACAAACAGGGTAAACTGGAATCACTACGGTTAAAAGTGGGATAACTTCTTCATCATAAGTCCAATGATATTGATTCAACTTCAGGATGATTCTACACTGATTTATGAGTCCAAATCAAGCTTCTTACATCGTGATTCATTCTGGTTTTATTTGTATCAAGAAGAAATTAATAACTTGAAGAGCAGAAATGGATATTGAAGCTATGAGTGAGAAGTTATGATGGTACTTGGTGATATGTGAGCAATAGGAGATGTGTGATCAATGGGAGATGTGTGCAATAATAGGAACGGCTATGCCTTGATCTGAAAGGTTGCACACTCAACCATTGATCACCAGATTGTATATGCAACCGGTGGAGCCTCAAGTGTCTATAAGAGTGAAGTAAAGTCCATGAGGGACTTAGGGAAGATCTGATCAAGAAGTTGATAATCTGATCATGACTTGCAACACAAGGCACAAGAGAAGCTTAAGGTTCAAGGAAGTGAAGTATGTGGGAAAGTGAAGCGTGTGGCGTGTGGAATGGTCTAGGAAGACTATCTGGACGTTGGATATTATTATGTGCAAAGGAAAGAGGCTTTAGTGTGTGAAAGGATAAGGTAACAGGCTGGAAAGTGTAAAGGTGTTGTACCAAAAGGTGCTTTACCTTTCCAGCCATACACACTTTGCATCTGAGCCTTTAAATTCAAAATGGAGCCTTCAGATGCATTCTCTCAGTCCAAGCTTATCCCTTACAGCTTGCAACAGCTAGACCACGACCAGTCTACTCTCAATCCAAGCCATCCATCCTCTCAAGTTAATAAGAACCATTAGATGTAGGTTTAATGAGTTCAGATTGTATCTTGCCTTATATAAGGCTGTAGTTGGCATTTTGTAAAGCTTAAGCTGAATGGGGGTTTCCCCATCTCTTCATAATAAAAGTGTGTTGTTCTTGGATCAGAGTCCCTTAATATCTCAGTTTCTTAAACACTAAAACACTTAATCACTCTTATACACTCTTATACACTTGTTTCTGGTCCTAGTTCACACACATACCATCAGATCATCTCTTAACCTTTTCAAGACCATTCTTGCCTTGTAAAGGCGTGTGCTTCATCACCAACACACACAGCATTGCTCTCTGAAAATCCAACATGGTATCAGAGCCAGGTTCATCAGATCTTGGTGATAGCTTCCGCAAAGACACAGCTCTCTCCTCAGCTCAAGAACAAACCATGAAGACAACATAAATCTGTTTCAGTCAATACATCAGGAAGAAAGGATGAAGCTTGGTGACTGTCCGTGGTTCCTCATCCTGCTTCCTATCAAGCCTGATGTTGAATGTTCTTGGAAGCAAAGGTGTGTGGAGAGGCCACTCCAAAGGCGCCTTATCCATGAGCTCTACTCCATCCGGTTCAAAGAAGAAGGTGACCAGACCTTGGCGCCTAGAAGTCTTGAAGAAAGGAGGGGTCTTTGAGCTGTTGTTTCAAGATGGTGGCCATTGACTGAAGGAGAAGGAGGTGGGTGACGATCCAGACTCCAATATCCAACAAAAGCCTTGGTGGTTTGCATCTAGAGACTAAGGAACCAACCTGGTTCCTTGAGTAAGCAAATCTTAAACTCATCTTGATATTGAGACTGTGATAATGACTCTGGCTGTGTGTTGAGTATGTGATTGAAACCTGAGGATATTATTAATGATTGCTTGATTATATTATCTTGAATCTGTCCCAGGATGCTTAATAAGTCTTGTTTGGTGTTTGAGAATTTAAAAAAATGCTTACTTCAGTTCTAAATGGTGCTTGACATGATATTAGATAGTATGTTCTGAATCTGTTGCATACATGAATAGAATCTGATTTAAAGTAAAGCATTGGTCTGATGGTTCATAATAATATGGCTTAGCCTCGGTTCTTAATGTCTTGTGTTGCTAGGATGTTAGATTAAAATTTGTATCCAGCTAGCTTGCATTAGAATCACTAAAGGTTGTTGCATATTGATTATGAGAGTTCCTAAATGTCTTGTCTTGATTCTGATAAGAGCTTGCTTGCATTTAGAGAATGGAAAGCTTGCATTAGATGGATCTTAACTATAATAAGAGGCCATCTAAGTGCACTGCGAGTGAGACATTGGCACAAGCCAATGCATTGTGTCTTATCTTTGTTGGAGTTTGAGTGTTGTTTCAGGTTCACTAGGTGTGCTCTTGGTTCACCATACATCCGAGTGAAAGAGGAAGGCTAATCCCATAGGGAAAGGTTGCTGGTGTGTATTCAAATACACAAGGCAAGTGATCATCATCTAAGTCTGGAGGAGACTGATGATCAAAGGCATTGGAGTTAAAAGGAGAAGGTTGATCAGTGGTTGAATGCATTGTCCATTTAGATGGAATGCTCCTGATCTTAAGGCTCATTGAGGCTCACTTCAAGTTTGGTGTGTTGCTCATTCCAAACTTGAGGAGGGGAGCAAAGTGAGCCACCTGATGATCCTTGGGGCTCAATGACCTGTGGTACTCAAGGCCATTGCATGCTGATCTAGAAAGAGATCATGCCGCAGTGAAGGAGGAAGAAGGTCACTCAACAAGCTAAGTGAGGAGTGCTTGTAGAGTGGACTGAGGTATCTCCTCTATGCAATGGTAATGTAGTGGAGACTCAAGTATCAAGTCTGGAGAAGATGGTGGTACTCTCCACATGACTTATCAAAGAGCCATCATGCGCTCACCATTCAAGCTTGGACCTTCTCTATACTCGGTCTCAAGCTTGAGGGGGAGTGTGGATGAGCTTGCATGATAAGAGAAGGAGCTGTAAGGCTCAGTGTGTGAGGATTCAAGTGGCGGATCAAGGAAGCCACTCCTCACCATCTAAACAAGGGAGTAAACCTGATCTTAACTCTTTATATACATTCATGATAGGTTTATCTCTTGAGAACTGATACACTTGTAGAATGATGTATCAGGTACCTTACTTGGATACTCAAGAAGACAAGGAGAAGATAGGCGTGTGGTCTGACCTGAAAGAGAAGGCAAGAAGCCATAAGAGAAGGGAAGACACAAGCCATTCCAAGAAGAGGTCCAAGAAGGTGTTATGAAGCTTGTATCTCCTTGAATGCAATCTGGTGTAGTCTGAGCCTTGAACACAACAAGACGGTTGTGAGAAAGAGAGAGTGACCAAGATCAGTTCAAGAGAGTACAAGAAGGGTTGTGTTGTGTGCATTGAGGTCATTTGAGATGCACACATGTGTTAGGCCATGATAAAGGGTCTTTGTGTCTATGAGGGTGATACCAAGACACAAAGACCCACTGGCTAATCCCCAGGCCTTGAAGGCTCTACTCTTTTTCCCTTACAGGTTTTGTCCCAAAGGGTTTTCCTTGTAAGGTTTTTAATGAGGGAGACTCTTCAAGGTTCCAAGCTTGACTTAGGATCACCTAGAGTCAAGCTTGAGGGGGAGTAATAACTTGAAGAGCAGAAATGGATATTGAAGCTATGAGTGAGAAGTTATGATGGTACTTGGTGATATGTGAGCAATAGGAGATGTGTGATCAATGGGAGATGTGTGCAATAATAGGAACGGCTATGCCTTGATCTGAAAGGTTGCACACTCAACCATTGATCACCAGATTGTATATGCAACCGATGGAGCCTCAAGTGTCTATAAGAGTGAAGTAAAGTCCAGGAGGGACTTAGGGAAGATCTGATCAAGAAGTTGATAATCTGATCATGACTTGCAACACAAGGCACAAGAGAAGCTTAAGGTTCAAGGAAGTGAAGTATATGGGAAAGTGAAGTGTGTGGCGTGTGGAATGGTCTAGGAAGACTATCTGGACGTTGGATATTATTATGTGCAAAGGAAAGAGGCTTTAGTGTGTGAAAGGATAAGGTAACAGGCTGGAAAGTGTAAAGGTGTTGTACCAAAAGGTGCTTTACCTTTCCAGCCATACACATTCAAAATGGAGCCTTCATATGCATTCTCTCAGTCCAAGCTTATCCCTTACAGCTTGCAACAGCTAGACCACGACCAGTCTACTCTCAATCCAAGCCATCCATCCTCTCAAGTTAATAAGAACCATTAGATGTAGGTTTAATGAGTTCAGATTGTATCTTGCCTTATATAAGGCTGTAGTTGGCATTTTGTAAAGCTTAAGCTGAATGGGGGTTTCCCCATCTCTTCATAATAAAAGTGTGTTGTTCTTGGATCAGAATCCCTTAATATCTCAGTTTCTTAAACACTAAAACACTTAATCACTCTTATACACTCTTATACACTTGTTTCTGGTCCTAGTTCACACACATACCATCAGATCATCTCTTAACCTTTTCAAGACCATTCTTGCCTTGTAAAGGCGTGTGCTTCATCACCAACACACACAGCATTGCTCTCTGAAAATCCAACAGAAATTGCCAAATCTCCAACAGGACAAACTGGAATCACTTCGGTTAAAAGTGAGATAACTTCTTCATCATAACTCCATTGATCTTGAATCAACTTCAGGGTGATTCAACATTGATTTATGAGTCCAAATCAAGCTTCTTACATCGTGATTCATTCTGGTTTTATTTGTATCAAGAAGAAATTGCCAAATCTCCAGACAGGGTAAACTGGAATCACTTCGGTTAAAAGTGGGATAACTTCTTCAGCATAACTCCTATGATCTTGTTTCAACTTCAGGGTGATTCTACACTGATTAATGATTCCAAATCAAGCTTCTTACATCGTGATTCATTCTGGTTTTATTAGTATCAAGAATAAATTCCCAAATCCCCAAACAGGGCAAACTAGAATCAATTCGGTTAAAAGTGGGATAACTTCTCTATCATAACTCCAATGATATTGATTCAACTTCAGGATGATTCTTAACTTATTTATGAGTCCAAATGAAGTTTCTTACATCGTGATTCATTCTGGTTTTATTTGTATCAAGAAGAAATTGTCAAATCTACAAACAGGGTAAACTGGAATCACTACGGTTAAAAGTGGGATAACTTCTTCATCATAAGTCCAATGATATTGATTCAACTTCAGGATGATTCTACACTGATTTATGAGTCCAAATCAAGATTATTAAATCGTGATTCATTCTGGTTTTATTAGTATAAAGAATAAATTGCCAACTCTCCAAACAGGACAAACTGGAATCACTTCGGTTAAAAGTGGGATAACTTCTTCATCATGACTCCAATGATATTGATTCAACTTCAGGGTGATTCTACACTGATTAATGAGTCCAAATCAAGCTTCTTACATCGTCATTCATTCTGGTTTTATTAGTATCAATAATAAATTCCCAAATCTCCAAACAGGACAAACTGGAATCACTTGGGTTAAAAGTGGGATAACTTCTTCATCATAACTCCTATGATCTTGAGTCAACTTCAGGGTGATTCGACACTGAATTATGAGTCCAAATCAAGCTTCTTACATCGTGATTCATTCTGGTTTTATTAGTATCAAGAAGAAATTGCCAAATCTCCAAACAGGGCAAACTGGAATCACTTCGGTTAAAAGTGGGATAACTTCTTCATCATAACTCCAATGATATTGATTCAACTTCAGGGTGATTCTACACTGATTTATGAGTCCAAATAAAGATTCTTACATCGTGATTCATTATGGTTTTATTTGTATCAACAAGAAATTGCCAAATCTCCAAACAGGGCAAACTAGAATCACTTCGGTTAAAAGTGGGATAACTTCTTCATCATAACTCCAATGATATTGATTGAATTTCAGGGTGATTCTACACTGATTAATGAGTCCAAATCAAGCTTCTTACATCGTGATTCATTGTGGTTTTATTAGTATAAAGAATAAATTCCCAAATCTCCAAACATGGCAAACTGGAATCACTTCGGTTAAAAGTGGGATAACTTCTTCATCATAACTCCTATGATCTTGAGTCAACTTCAGGGTGATTCGACACTGATTTATGAGTCCAAATCAAGCTTCTTACATCGTGATTCATTCTGGTTTTATTAGTATCAAGAATAAATTCCCAAATCCCCAAACAGGGCAAACTGGAATCAATTCGGTTAAAAGTGGGATAACTTCTTTATCATAACTCCAATGATATTGATTCAACTTCAAGATGATTCTTATCTTATTTATGAGTCCAAATGAAGTTTCTTACATCGTGATTCATTCTGGTTTTATTTGTATCAAGAAGAAATTGTCAAATCTACAAACAGGGTAAACTGGAATCACTACGGTTAAAAGTGGGATAACTTCTTCATCATAAGTCCAATGATATTGATTCAACTTCAGGATGATTCTACACTGATTTAAGAGTCCAAATCAAGATTCTTAAATCGTGATTCATTCTGGTTTTATTAGTATAAAGAATAAATTGCCAACTCTCCAAACAGGACAAACTGGAATCACTTCGGTTAAAAGTGGGATAACTTCTTCATCATGACTCCAATGATATTGATTCAACTTCAGGGTGATTCTACACTGATTAATGAGTCCAAATCAAGCTTCTTACATCGTCATTCATTCTGGTTTTATTAGTATCAATAATAAATTCCCAAATCTCCAAACAGGACAAACTGGAATCACTTGGGTTAAAAGTGGGATAACTTCTTCATCATAACTCCTATGATCTTGAGTCAACTTCAGGGTGATTCGACACTGATTTATGAGTCCAAATCAAGCTTCTTACATCGTGATTCATTCTGGTTTTATTAGTATCAAGAAGAAATTGCCAAATCTCCAAACAGGGCAAACTGGAATCACTTCGGTTAAAAGTGGGATAACTTCTTCATCATAACTCCAATGATATTGATTCAACTTCAGGGTGATTCTACACAGATTTATGAGTCCAAATAAAGATTCTTACATCGTGATTCATTCTGGTTATATTTGTATCAACAAGAAATTGCCAAATCTCCAAACAGGGCAAACTGGAATCACTTCGGTTAAAAGTGGGATAACTTCTTCATCATAACTCCAATGATATTGATTGAATTTCAGGGTGATTCTACACTGATTAATGAGTCCAAATCAAGCTTCTCACATCGTGATTCATTGTGGTTTTATTAGTATAAAGAATAAATTCCCAAATCTCCAAACATGGCAAACTGGAATCACTTCGGTTAAAAGTAGGATAACTTCTTCATCATAACTCCTATGATCTTGAGTCAACTTCAGGGTGATTCGACACTGATTTATGAGTCCAAATCAAGCTTCTTACATCGTGATTCATTATGGTTTTATTAGTATCAAGAATAAATTCCCAAATCCCCAAACAGGGCAAATTGGAATCAATTCGGTTAAAAGTGGGATAACTTCTTTATCATAACTCCAATGATATTGATTCAACTTCAAGATGATTCTTATCTTATTTATGAGTCCAAATGAAGTTTCTTACATCGTGATTCATTCTGGTTTTATTTGTATCAAGAAGAAATTGTCAAATCTACAAACAGGGTAAACTGGAATCACTACGGTTAAAAGTGGGATAACTTCTTCATCATAAGTCCAACGATATTGATTCAACTTCAGGATGATTCTACACTGATTTAAGAGTCCAAATCAAGATTCTTAAATCGTTATTCATTCTGGTTTTATTAGTATAAAGAATAAATTGCCAACTCTCCAAACAGGACAAACTGGAATCACTTCGGTTAAAAGTGGGATAACTTCTTCATCATGACTCCAATGATATTGATTCAACTTCAGGGTGATTCTACACTGATTAATGAGTCCAAATCAAGCTTCTTACATCGTCATTCATTCTGGTTTTATAAGTATCAATAATAAATTCCCAAATCTCCAAACAGGACAAACTGGAATCACTTGGGTTAAAAGTGGGATAACTTCTTCATCATAACTCCTATGATCTTGAGTCAACTTCAGGGTGATTCGACACTGATTTATGAGTCCAAATCAAGCTTCTTACATCGTGATTCATTCTGGTTTTATTAGTATCAAGAAGAAATTGCCAAATCTCCAAACAGGGCAAACTGGAATCACTTCGGTTAAAAGTGGGATAACTTCTTCATCATAACTCCTATGATCTTGAGTCAACTTCAGGGTGATTCTACACTGATTTATGAGTCCAAATAAATTTTCTTACATCGTTATTCATTCTGATTTTATTTGTATCAAGAAGAAATTGCCAAATCACCAAACAGGGTAAACTGGAATCACTTCGGTTAAAAGTGGGATAACTTCTTCATCATAACTCCTATGATCTTGCTTCAACTTCAGGGTGATTCTACACTGATTAATGAGTCCAAATCAAGCTTCTTACATCGTGATTCATTCTGGTTTTATTTGTATCAAGAAGAAATTGCCAAATCTCCAGACAGGGTAAACTGGAATCACTTCGGTTAAAAGTGGGATAACTTCTTCAGCATAACTCCTATGATCTTGTTTCAACTTCAGGGTGATTCTACACTGATTAATGATTCCAAATCAAGCTTCTTACATCGTGATTCACTCTGGTTTTATTAGTATCAAGAATAAATTCCCAAATCCCCAAACAGGGCAAACTAGAATCAATTCGGTTAAAAGTGGGATAACTTCTTTATCATAACTCCAATGATATTGATTCAACTTCAGGATGATTCTTAACTTATTTACGAGTCCAAATGAAGTTTCTTACATCGTGATTCATTCTGGTTTTATTTGTATCAAGAAGAAATTGTCAAATCTACAAAACAGGGTAAACTGGAATCACTACGGTTAAAACTGGGATAACTTCTTCATCATAAGTCCAATGATATTGATTCAACTTCAGGATGATTCTACACTGATTTATGAGTCCAAATCAAGATTCTTAAATCGTGATTCATTCTGGTTTTATTAGTATAAAGAATAAATTGCCAACTCTCCAAACAGGACAAACTGGAATCACTTCGGTTAAAAGTGGGATAACTTCTTCATCATGACTCCAATGATATTGATTCAACTTCAGGGTGATTCTACACTGATTAATGAGTCCAAATCAAGCTTCTTACATCGTCATTCATTCTGGTTTTATTAGTATCAATAATAAATTCCCAAATCTCCAAACAGGACAAACAGGAATCACTTGGGTTAAAAGTGGGATAACTTCTTCATCATAACTCCTATGATCTTGAGTCAACTTCAGGGTGATTCGACACTGAATTATGAGTCCAAATCAAGCTTCTTACATCGTGATTCATTCTGGTTTTATTAGTATCAAGAAGAAATTACCAAAATCTCCAAACAGGGCAAACTGGAATCACTTCGGTTAAAAGTGGGGATAACTTCTTCATCATAACTCCAATGATATTGATTCAACTTCAGGGTGATTCTACACTGATTTATGAGTCTAAATAAAGATTCTTACATCGTGATTCATTCTGGTTTTATTTGTATCAAGAAGAAATTGTCAAATCTACAAACAGGGTAAACTGGAATCACTACGGTTAAAAGTGGGATAACTTCTTCATCATAAGTCCAACGATATTGATTCAACTTCAGGATGATTCTACACTGATTTAAGAGTCCAAATCAAGATTCTTAAATCGTATTCATTCTGGTTTTATTAGTATAAGAATAAATTGCCAACTCTCCAAACAGGACAAAACTGGAATCCACTTCGGTTAAAAGTGGGATAACTTCTTCATCATGACTCCAATGATATTGATTCAACTTCAGGGTGATTCTACACTGATTAATGAGTCCAAATCAAGCTTCTTACATCGTCATTCATTCTGGTTTTATTAGTATCAATAATAAATTCCCAAATCTCCAAACAAGACAAACTGGAATCACTTGGGTTAAAAGTGGGATAACTTCTTCATCATAACTCCTATGATCTTGAGTCAACTTCAGGGTGATTCGACACTGATTTATGAGTCCAAATCAAGCTTCTTACATCGTGATTCATTCTGGTTTTATTAGTATCAAGAAGAAATTGCCAAATCTCCAAACAGGGCAAACTGGAATCATTCGGTTAAAAGTGGGCATAACTTCTTCATCATAACTCCTATGATCTTGAGTCAACTTCAGGGTGATTCTACACTGATTTATGAGTCCAAATAAAGTTTCTTACATCGTTATTCATTCTGATTTTATTTGTATCAAGAAGAAATTGCCAAATCACCAAACAGGGTAAACTGGAATCACTTCGGTTAAAAGTGGGATAACTTCTTCATCATAACTCCTATGATCTTGCTCAACTTCAGGGTGATTCTACACTGATTAATGAGTCCAAATCAAGCTTCTTACATCGTGATTCATTCTGGTTTTATTTGTATCAAGAAGAAATTGCCAAATCTCCAGACAGGTAAACTGGAATCACTTCGGTTAAAAGTGGGATAACTTCTTCAGCATAACTCCTATGATCTTGTTTCAACTTCAGGGTGATTCTACACTGATTAATGATTCCAAATCAAGCTTCTTACATCGTGATTCATTCTGGTTTTATTAGTATCAAGAATAAATTCCCAAATCCCCAAACAGGGCAAACTAGAATCAATTCGGTTAAAAGTGGGATAACTTCTTTATCAATAACTCCAATGATATTGATTCAACTTCAGGATGATTCTTAACTTATTTATGAGTCCAAATGAAGTTTCTTACATCGTGATTCATTATGGTTTTATTTTGTATCAAGAAGAAATTGTCAAATCTACAAACAGGGTAAACTGGAATCACTACGGTTTAAAAGTGGGATAACTTCCTTCATCATAAGTCCAATGATATTGATTCAACTTCAGGATGATTCTACACTGATTTATGAGTCCAAATCAAGATTCTTAAATCGTGATTCATTCTGGTTTATTAGTATTAAAGAATAAATTGCCAACTCTCCAAACTAGGACAAACTGGAATCACTTCGGTTAAAAGTGGGATAACTTCTTCATCATGACTCCAATGATATTGATTCAACTTCAGGTGATTCTACACTGATTAATGAGTCCAAATCAAGCTTCTTACATCGTCATTCATTCTGGTTTTATTAGTATCAATAATAAATTCCCAAAATCTCCAAACATGACAAACTGGAATCACTTGGGGTTAAAAGTGGGATAACTTCTTCATCATAACTCCTATGATCTTGAGTCAACTTCAGGGTGATTCGACACTGAATTATGAGTCCAAATCAAGCTTCTTACATGGTGATTCATTCTGGTTTTATTAGTATCAAGAAGAAATTGCCAAATCTCCAAACAGGGCAATCTGGAATCACTTCGGTTAAAAGTGGGATAACTTCTTCATCATAACTACAATTATATTGATTCAACTTCAGGGTGATTCTACACTGATTTATGAGTCCAAATAAAGATTCTTACATCGTGATTCATTCTGGTTTTATTTGTATCAACAAGAAATTGCCAAATCTCCAAACAGGGCAAACTGGAAACACTTCGGGTTAAAAGTGGGATAACTTCTTCATCATAACTCCAATGATATTGATTGAATTCAGGGTGATTCTACACTGATTAATGAGTCCAAATCAAGCCTTCTTACATCGTGATTCATTGGGTTTTATTAGTATAAAGAATAAATTCCTAAATCTCCAAACATGGCAAACGTGGAATCACTTCGGTTAAAAGTGGGATAAACTTCTTCATCATAACTCCTATGATCTTGAGTCAACTTCAGGTGATTCGACACTGATTTATGAGTCCAAATCAAGCTTCTACATCGTGATTCATTCTGGTTTTATTAGTATCAAGAATAAATTCCCAAATCCCCAAACATGGCAAATTGGAATCAATTCGTTAAAAGTGGGATAACTTCTTTATCATAACTCCCAATGATATTGATTCAACTTCAAGATGATTCTATTCTTATTTATGAGTCCAAATGAAGTTTCTTACATCGTATTCATTCTGGTTTTATTTGTATCAAGAAGAAATTGTCAAATCTACAAACAGGGTAAACTGGAATCACTACGGTTAAAAGTGGGATAACTTCTTCATCATAAGTCCAATGATATTGATTCAACTTCAGGATGATTCTACACTGATTTAAGAGTCCAAATCAAGATTCTTAAATCGTGATTCATTCTGGTTTTATTAGTATAAAGAATAAATTGCCAACTCTCCAAACAGGACAAACTGGAATCACTTCGGTTAAAAGTGGGATAACTTCTTCATCATGACTCCAATGATATTGAATTCAACTTCAGGGTGATTCTACACTGATTAATGAGTCCAAATCAAGCCTTCTTACATTGTCATTCATTCTGGTTTTATTAGTATCAATAATAAATTCCCAAATCTCCAAACAGGACAAACTGGAATCACTTCGGTTAAAAGTGGGATAACTTCTTCATCATAACTCCTATGATCTTGAGTCAACTTCAGGGTGATTCTACACTGATTTATGAGTCCAAATCAAGCTTCTTACATCGTGATTCATTCTGGTTTTATTAGTATCAAGAAGAAATTGCCAAATCTCCAAACAGGGCAAACTGGAATCACTTCGGTTAAAAGTGGGATAACTTCTTCATCATAACTCCAATGATATTGATTCAACTTCAGGGTGATTCTACACTGATTTATGAGTCCAAATCAAGCTTCTTACATCGTGATTCATTCTGGTTTTATTAGTATCAAGAAGAAATTGCCAAATCTCCAAACAGGGCAAACTGGAATCACTTCGGTTAAAAGTGGGATAACTTCTTCATCATAACTCCAATGATATTGATTCAACTTCAGGGTGATTCTACACTGATTTATGAGTCCAAATCAAGCTTCTTACATCGTGATTCATTCTGGTTTTATTAGTATCAAGAAGAAATTGCCAAATCTCCAAACAGGGCAAACTGGAATCACTTCGGTTAAAAGTGGGATAACTTCTTCATCATAACTCCTATGATCTTGATTCAACTTCAGGGTGATTCTACACTGATTTATGAGTCCAAATCAAGCTTCTTACATCGTGATTCATTCTGGTTTTATTAGTATCAAGAAGAAATTGCCAAATCTCCAAACAGGGCAAACTGGAATCACTTCGGTTAAAAGTGGGATAACTTCTTCATCATAACTCCTATGATCTTGATTCAACTTCAGGGTGATTCTACACTGATTTATGAGTCCAAATCAAGCTTCTTACATCGTGATTCATTCTGGTTTTATTAGTATCAAGAAGAAATTGCCAAATCTCCAAACAGGGCAAACTGGAATCACTTCGGTTAAAAGTGGGATAACTTCTTCATCATAACTCCTATGATCTTGATTCAACTTCAGGGTGATTCTACACTGATTTATGAGTCCAAATCAAGCTTCTTACATCGTGATTCATTCTGGTTTTATTAGTATCAAGAAGAAATTGCCAAATCTCCAAACAGGGCAAACTGGAATCACTTCGGTTAAAAGTGGGATAACTTCTTCATCATAACTCCTATGATCTTGATTCAACTTCAGGGTGATTCTACACTGATTTATGAGTCCAAATCAAGCTTCTTACATCGTGATTCATTCTGGTTTTATTAGTATCAAGAATAAATTCCCAAATCTCCAAACAGGGCAAACTGGAATCACTTCGGTTAAAAGTGGGATAACTTCTTCATCATAACTCCAATGATATTGATTCAACTTCAGGGTGATTCTACACTGATTTATGAGTCCAAATCAAGCTTCTTACATCGTGATTCATTCTGGTTTTATTAGTATCAAGAAGAAATTGCCAAATCTCCAAACAGGGTAAACTGGAATCACTTCGGTTAAAAGTGGGATAACTTCTTCATCATAACTCCAATGATATTGATTCAACTTCAGGGTGATTCTACACTGATTTATGAGTCCAAATCAAGCTTCTTACATCGTGATTCATTCTGGTTTTATTAGTATCAAGAATAAATTGCCAAATCTCCAAACAGGGCAAACTGGAATCACTTCGGTTAAAAGTGGGATAACTTCTTCATCATAACTCCAATGATATTGATTCAACTTCAGGGTGATTCTACACTGATTAATGAGTCCAAATCAAGCTTCTTACATCGTGATTCATTCTGGTTTTATTAGTATCAAGAATAAATTCCCAAATCTCCAAACAGGGCAAACTGGAATCACTTCGGTTAAAAGTGGGATAACTTCTTCATCATAACTCCAATGATCTTGAGTCAACTTCAGGGTGATTCTACACTGATTTATGAGTCCAAATCAAGCTTCTTACATCGTGATTCATTCTGGTTTTATTAGTATCAAGAAGAAATTGCCAAATCTCCAAACAGGGCAAACTGGAATCACTTCGGTTAAAAGTGGGATAACTTCTTCATCATAACTCCAATGATATTGATTCAACTTCAGGGTGATTCTACACTGATTTATGAGTCCAAATCAAGCTTCTTACATCGTGATTCATTCTGGTTTTATTAGTATCAAGAAGAAATTGCCAAATCTCCAAACAGGGCAAACTGGAATCACTTCGGTTAAAAGTGGGATAACTTCTTCATCATAACTCCTATGATCTTGAGTCAACTTCAGGGTGATTCTACACTGATTTATGAGTCCAAATCAAGCTTCTTACATCGTGATTCATTCTGGTTTTATTAGTATCAAGAAGAAATTGCCAAATCTCCAAACAGGGCAAACTGGAATCACTTCGGTTAAAAGTGGGATAACTTCTTCATCATAACTCCTATGATCTTGAGTCAACTTCAGGGTGATTCTACACTGATTTATGAGTCCAAATCAAGCTTCTTACATCGTGATTCATTCTGGTTTTATTAGTATCAAGAAGAAATTGCCAAATCTCCAAACAGGGCAAACTGGAATCACTTCGGTTAAAAGTGGGATAACTTCTTCATCATAACTCCAATGATATTGATTCAACTTCAGGGTGATTCTACACTGATTTATGAGTCCAAATCAAGCTTCTTACATCGTGATTCATTCTGGTTTTATTAGTATCAAGAAGAAATTGCCAAATCTCCAAACAGGGCAAACTGGAATCACTTCGGTTAAAAGTGGGATAACTTCTTCATCATAACTCCTATGATCTTGATTCAACTTCAGGGTGATTCTACACTGATTTATGAGTCCAAATCAAGCTTCTTACATCGTGATTCATTCTGGTTTTATTAGTATCAAGAAGAAATTGCCAAATCTCCAAACAGGGCAAACTGGAATCACTTCGGTTAAAAGTGGGATAACTTCTTCATCATAACTCCAATGATATTGATTCAACTTCAGGGTGATTCTACACTGATTTAATGAGTCCAAATCAAGCTTCTTACATCGTGATTCATTCTGGTTTTATTAGTATCAAGAATAAATTGCCAAATCTCCAAACAGGGACAAACTGGAATCACTTCGGTTAAAAGTGGGATAACTTCTTCATCATAACTCCTATGATCTTGATTCAACTTCAGGGTGATTCGACACTGATTTATGAGTCCAAATCAAGCTTCTTACATCGTGATTCATTCTGGTTTTATTAGTATCAAGAAGAAATTGCCAAATCTCCAAACAGGGCAAACTGGAATCACTTCGGTTAAAAGTGGGATAACTTCTTCATCATAACTCCAATGATATTGATTCAACTTCAGGGTGATTCTACACTGATTTATGAGTCCAAATCAAGCTTCTTACATCGTGATTCATTCTGGTTTTATTAGTATCAAGAATAAATTGCCCAAATCTCCAAACAGGGCAAACTGGAATCACTTCGGTTAAAAGTGGGATAACTTCTTCATCATACACTCCTATGATCTTGAGTCAACTTCAGGTGATTCGACACTGCATTGCATGATTCAACAGACGCTTTCGCCCCTCAAAAATGCCTTGACCATAGGAGATTCCTACATCGTGATTCGAGTCATCAAGCCCGTGTGGATTTATTAGTGGTAACTCGAGCACGACAATCTTAACACATCAAAATCCCTCCCAAGAGCAGGGCTAAATTGTAGAATCACTTAGACAAGCGATCTCTTACATATGGGATAAGATGAGACCATCACTAGAAAAGAGGTGCAATCCTCTAGCCTTAGCTCCATCTCTCTCCTT